>JAPMOQ010038165.1:2096125-2126883 GCA_026543055.1 Argiope trifasciata
ATCAGTGATAATTTTCAAATTCATACCAGCACACAATTATAATATTTTATGCATTGACCATTTTTTCTTTATTTCCTCATATGCCGTACAAAGACATGTAGTATTATTTCTTGTCCTTTATTGTAACAACTCTTGATATGTCTTTATATTGATTTATTTAATTTAGTTTAATTTTTGCTTTGGCTTGTTTTACTTCTAATTTATAATTACACTTTAAATCTGAGATATGCCTTACAAATTAGATGGTTTCACAAATTGATTTCGACGGTTCAATTAGGGAACTGTTAATATTCCAAGTTTCAGCAACTTCAGAAAAACAACAAGACAAATAACTTATTCTTATCTTTAAATTATTTTATTAAAATTACTAAACTCTTTCAGCAAATAGTTATTTACTCATCATATTAAAAGCAATACATTTAGTGATCTTATCCAACTTTAATAAATACATCCTACGACAGCTAATGGAGGTACTATATTAAATTACATTTGCACGATATATAGTTTAGTTATATTAACATCTCGTTTTAAAGCAACACTAGAGATACTTTGGGAGGGACCTCGTAATTTTGAATACCGGTCAGATGTCGTGGACGATACCTGGGTGACAACTCATCTCTAAATTTCCTCACCATATTAGCAGGAGGACGTTTGAATCCTATGGATTTAACATCCCCAGACCCTCTTTCATGACGGTTCTTCGGCGGAGTCAGGTCTCGAACTGAAACCCTATGGTTCCTAAACCGATATTTTAACACCGGGTCACCACGGCCATGCAATAAAGAGCATTCCGAATTATTGGCTATGCACATCAAATTGCGAAATCGGTTAAATTATTAAACCTGGAGAGAGGCATTAAAGCTTTATTTCGCCATATCTATAATAAAAGATGAAAAGGCTAAAACGAATATTGATGACATATAGACGTTATAAGATTTCAAATCAAACATAAACTGGTGGTATGAATACACTATAGTGGTTAGAAATGAACATGACTAACGTGGTTTAAACTATGCAATAATTTAAATAAATGTAATTTGGTATATAATCTTGTGATTTTATTCTAGTTCTGTATCGAATTTTAGTAACAATCAATCGAAAAAATACTTTCGGTATTCTGGTTATTGTATATTAACCGTATTGCAATGACTAACCTCAAAAGATTGCTCTCTAATAGATTGTGTATCAATAATGTGCGATTAATAATACACAGATACATTTCCAGTATTGTCTAGAATATGAGAAGATGGATTTAAAAAAAAAACCATTTCCATTGTTATATATAAGTATGAGAGATTTGACAAACAACTGTTTAATTTGGTACATGCTTACTTGCTTGTATAATAGAAACCGACAAAAACATAGTATTTCAAAAAATTTTAGAAATCGTCTAAAAGTTACTATCAAATCGGAATTAAAAACGAATAGGAACGATAGCATTCTTACCTCTTTAATTTCGAAGAATTTTTCACTAAAACCACTTTTTCTATCTTATACTATAATACGAGGAATGGTTGCCAAGTCGAAAATCGCCCCAGAATTAATAAACTCCGGTAAACTTGGGGGTCTGGGGTTTTTGGCCACGAGGAATCGATTGGCGCCAGTTTTGAAGCGCTACGGTCGAGCAGTTCGGAGATACAGATAGGATATTTTCAAACTTTATTAGTTCGCCATAATGGCTACTTAAATTTTCAAGCGGTAACGTGCTGCCATCTATAGCCAATATGGCGAACTAATAAAGTTTTATGTTTATGCTGTTATCGGTTTATAATATGTTTCTTATGTATGTATATATGTTTGGTTTTTCTAAATAAATTTGTCAAAAATATTGAACTTCAACACACTTCAATCTTTACCTTTACTTTACCTTTGTATAGAATAGTTCCCTTTCCAAACTCTAACTTTGTTTAGAATAGTTTACAATGGTGCACTTTAACCGGTTATCTTTTCACCAATGGTTTCACAAATTTTCTTATGGCATGTATTGTTTTGATAAATCACAATTGAAAATTTAAATCTTCGAGTTAGCTTCGATACCTGTTTTCTCCGAGCGGAGCTCGGTCACCCGCTGGTATTTTATAATTCAAGAAATTGATTTTTCATCGATGGCAATTTTATTAAAAAAATTTTATAATGTATAATTTTTAAATTATAAAAAAATGATTTCAGGTTTTTCTAAAACAGAATAGATTGAAATAGCCAAAATAGAAAAAATAATGTTATTTAAATATTTTTTCCACTTTATCGATATTAAAAATATCTTTTTAGCGTGAAACTGTTTTGAGATTTTTATATATTGTTTAAAAACGTATTGAAACTTCGAGCTACTTTTTTACGGTCGATAGATTTAACTTCACAGTTCAGATTATATTTATATTTTATGTTGTAAACATATCTAAATTGCCACTGGTTATGCCTAGGTGAGATTCAGTATCATTTTAAATATTATTAATAATTTATGAAAAAATTTACTAAGAATTGAAAAATCATTAGGAATAGTTTGTGATTTTTTTATTAAGTTATGAGATATGAAAGCTTTTTGTTACAACAGATTTTCTTCAATAATTTAAAAAATAAAATGGCAAACAATATAAAAACTTTGCGTTTCAGTAAAAATTTTCTAAAGAATCTTTTTCATTAAAAATGTAATTATTTGTAATATGATAACTTTAATCATTTGATAAATAAAAATTGTAATTTTTAAAATAAATGTTTAACATGTTATAAATATTTAAAGTCTTGCTCGTTACTAGTATAGGATTAGAGTAAAGTTTTGGAATTAAAAAAAATTAAGAGCCATAAAAAATAATATTTGTAATTCTTTAAGGTATTTGACAAGGTTTTAAAGATAGTTTTCATCGAAAAGCTAGAATTGTATTACGATATAAAAGAAAGCTTTAACATCTTTAAGCATGCAAAAAAAAAACTTTTATTTTAAATAGAATTGTAGAGCTAAGATAGGATTGTAGCAGTTTTAATAAAGAAAATAAGGCCGGACATAGTGACATTTTAAACTGAATGGGAATTGCTTTATTTTATTTTTATCTCCGATATAATGTTAAAAATGTTTTTATTCAATTTACTTGCACAACATATTTGTAGCAATTTTGTTAACAAGGATAGAAGACCGCATTTTTTAGTACATTTATTAAACTAATGAGCAAATATTTATTTTTCCAGAAATTGCATTTAAAAATATGTTTCGTTGCACTTATGAGAAAAAAATATTAACATAAAACAAATCTATAAAATTTATAGAATTTATAATTCATTTATAATATATTTATTAAAATTCATCCTGTATAAATAATAAATTGATCTAATTATTTTGTATTCATTTATATTCTCTGTAGTTTAAAAAATGCGTATGGAAAATGAAAATTATGTCTATTACTTTTTAACTATGCTGTTTCTTTAGTTACAAAAGGTAAATAAAATGTTAAATGTTAAGCATTTTTTTTATCACATACTAATGGCAATAATAATTTTCTTCTAATTTTCATCTTTATAGTTATTTAAGACTATAAAAAAATTTTTTGGAGTATAATTTTTTTTAAATTATTTCCAAAGATGGTTATCTCAAAAGAGCAATAATTAAAAAAAAAAAGTTATTGTAAAATTTAATTCGAAATATAGTCTGAATAGTGAAACAAAGCTTAGTTTCGTATTTATGGTATTTATACAGCCATGTGTAAAAAGAAAAAAAAAAATCAAAAGTTTAAAAACGTTGTTTTTACGTCAGTCGTGACCTAATACTTCAGTTCTCAGTATCAATTTTATTCAATATTTTCAAGAAAAATAAATGTTGAGAAATTTATTCCGCATTGAAATATTTGAATATTTCCCTAAAACATTTTAATAGAAATAAAAAAAAAAAGCCTCAGGATCTGTGGAGATATGAAGATATAGATTTAAGCTAAGAAACTTTCGTTTAGATTCAAAAGATAATTTTCTTGCCCTAAATAAAAAATAATCTAGATCATTAATAATCTTTAAAAAAATCTATATGAAAATATACAAGAATTGAAATTGTTATAGCGTTAGCCTCATAATTACGGCCAAAACGTGTTACATTGAAACGTTTTTTGTCCATCGATGTTGTCAGAAGTATTTGTTTACCATTCGTGTGGTAATGGTGGTATTTCCGAAAATGTATCAGTCATGTTACTGATTTTAATGGAGAGATCTATGTTTTTAAACCTCTGATTCTTCAGAATCTCACATCCTCAGAATAATAAATGCTCAATTTCATATTTCATAGATAAGAAAGTTTTTCAATTTCTCTCGTCAAAATCATTACACCCTCATATTTTTAAGAAGTTTAACATATACATTGCTTAGTCGATAAAATTCTTATTAAAGAAACGGTTTAACAAACAAATGAGAAACATTACTTAGTCAGTCGTAAGAGGATTATTAGAGAAGACGGTTAACACACTGATGAGAAATATTGTTTAGGCAATAAGTTGATTATTAAAGAGAGGTTTAACATATAAATGAGAAACATTCATTGATTAGTCGATATGATGATTATTAGGGGGTCTTATTCAAAGGAGTAGATTTTGCTTTCATTCTAATGAAGTACTCGTTTCCCAGGCTATTCTATTCTCCAGGCACCCCCATTAATTTGTAATTAAAGAGGAGTTTCTCATAAGAGTATTTGGGCATTTTGAATATCACTGTACTTTTCTCGAATGACCGTTTCTTGAGCTTCAGTAATATAAGAATTAAAAATATCTAGATTCAAAGTCTGGAGTAGACTTCTCCGCATGTAATTTTGCAAGATTATAATTGGATTCCAGATTATAAAAAATATATAATGAGGCATTCTTACTGAAATTTTTAGAAATTATTAAATTTATAGATCACCCCATCCAACACTCAAGCATTCCCATATCGATCCACAGTTCTTCTGTAATTGCTTCATTCATTTCAGTTTCATATCGCTGCAAATAAATAATGTAAATAATGATGATTTCATCAATTTCTACTACTATTAATTTTGTAACAGTTTTAATCATATAATTAAAACTGCTAATTTTTCCAATTTTCTTATATTAACCCTTTGAACACGAATGTCTTTTCTCCGTCACCATTCAAGACAATGCATCATTTTGAGATTTTATTTATTTAATTTTAATTGTTAAAAATATCTACAGAATGTTAAAAAGATATAGATTCATTTTTCAGGAAAACTGCACTTAAAACAGTTGCAAGTATTTATTTTTTGGTGTAATAAGCAAGTCCTTTTATTAAGTGAATTACATCGACCTATCTTTCCGACTGCAAAGGGGTAAACAATAAAATGAATTTTGAACTGAAAAGACAAATTTCTAGTTTTAAATTTGATTATACAATGAAACTACTTACCTATTAAGGAGCGAGAAGATCGAACGTTGAGTTGAATTCAGATGTTAATCATCTAACATTTTTGGAAAACGAAACTGGAATTGGTGAGGTATTAAAAGTAATCTTCTACCAGCAAATGCAATATCCAGTTCAACTCAGAAAAAAAACACACATTTAGTTTCAAATAATGAATGAAGCAAAAATTCATATTGAAAAAATATATATTTAGTTTCAAATAATCGATACAACAAAAATTTATATAAAAATATAATTATATAATTATACAAAAACTCTTTAAAGAAATTAATCAACGTACAGATAATTTACTCATGAAACATGTTTTTAAAACTCGGAAACAAGCCCTTTAATTTTTTTTGCAAAATAGTTTATAAAACTTTTTATCGTTTAGCATCTATTTTAAGGACTTTTCAACTATGTGGCTACTACAATCAACGCTGACAATCATAGACATAACAATGTCAGGTATTTGAGTCAATAAACAACATATTAAAATTCGGAGAAAAATTTTCTTGAAATAACAGAAAAAACTTCTAGGACAACGACTTCTTCCTATAATGTAACTACTTTTCAAAATTCGTTCGTGGGGGCATTTTGGCTTATTTAGCCGATGTATAAACAGATTCGAAAAGTTTCTGTTCAGTCCTTCCTGAGTTCTGTGAAATCTAGAAATGTTGAGAGCTTTTTTCACTCAAAACGTGGTCTAACAGTTAATTTCTAAACAATTAGCATATATTCCTTTAACTCATCTAAAGAATTATACTACATATTCCTTGAGTTATTGAGCATACTTCTGAATAAATTGTGTGATCACAGTTTATGTCCTTACATCCGCCCTATTAGTCACATTTGGCAAAATATTTATGACTGCCCAACATTTTAAATATAATTACATAAATTTTTTTCTTCTTTTTCCTTTTAACTGACATAGTAGTCGCCATTTGTATTTGCGATTTCATATTTAATTGTAAAACTAATTTGTTTCTGTATATTTATAAACTTTAAGAGTGTTATAGACAATATTTTTGGACACTTGGTTATACATTAAAAAGTATTAAAGGATAACATTCATTCTACAAGTGAGTAAGATGTATTAAGTGCTTTCGCAAATATTGTATAGATACGAAGTAGAGCATGGGTGCAGAGACTTTTCAAGGGAACTGGCTACTTCTAATTTGTTCAATGTTTTGCGGTTCACCAAGTGACGCAGGTATGGCGGGGTAAAAAAAAGGAGTAAATATTTATTATAACTTACTAATTAATAGGGAATATATACTTACCTACATAACTACAAACATAATAATAGCTATTGACGTGCTATAAAAATGTTTCTTTTAGTTTGAGAGTGTAAGGTCTTAGTAAAGGCGGTTATCCCAAAATGTCTTGGACGTCTATCAATCTACTTAATGCTCATCTTATGTTGTAGAACTTAAAATGGACACTAGAGGTCAAAAAACTGAATGAGGGTAGTTGGCTCATAAATGTTCAAGAGCCTTTGAGGTTCTTCATGACTTTTTCTAAATATAACTTTATGTCGAGATTTCAAATTACTTGTATTTAGAAACTCTGGCCAGATTTGTTTCTACAAGTGTTTCCATTCGTTCATCATAATTTTATGTGCAGGCATCTTAAAGCAAATAAAATTTTTTATGTTGTTGTTACTTATGGCGCAATGGACAATCCCACTGACGAAATAAGAGTTTGAAGTCGAGTTTGTGCAGTAGCTTCTGAGTATAAAGACACCTGAGCACCCTAGGCCAGAAGTCTCACTTCTAGCTCATATGAATAAGACACTTTCATTCTCTCTTGCTAAATCCCTTTTTACAGGAGATGGGGGCTGGGGGCTCTTTCCCACACCTCACAAGTTGAACACAGATTAAAAAATAACCATGCCCGAATGAGAACTCGAAGCCGCGACGCTCAGATCACAGAGAAGACGTGCGACCGTCAGACAGGGACTCGGGTAAAAATTGTTGTAAAGTATTTTATGGTGAAGTAACATCTTTTTCCCGCAATATTAGAGTTATCCGTAGTTTTATGTCCATGTATAATACGAATTCATTTTAATGTTAAACATAATGATACATGGATACATAATTCCTCTCACCCCTATTTTAACTATATAAACGCATTCTGAGGCGAGCGCAATAGCGCGAAAGGTTTTCGAATCCGAGAACGAACAGTACCTTTCCTAATATATTAATTAGACTGGAAAAAAATTCACCCCAAATAAATGCACCTGCCTCTTATTTACTAAAAAATTGGTAATGACAGATGCCAGCCCTATCCAAATTTTCAACCAACCCATCACCTTTTTAAATGAGTGCAAAAGCTGCGAATTAAGTTTAGAAGCTAAAATAAACTTTAATAATTATATTAAGGCTGCCCTACTAAAGCTACGATTATGAATGTTAACAGCTTAATTGCTCGTGGGGTAAACTCACTATTAGGCTCAAACTTCTGCTCTGCAAAGTTATTTTAAGACCAGTGTTGACAAATGACTATCAAATTTGGGGGATCACTTCCAGCCGAAACATTAAGAAGTTGCACATTTTGCAAAATAAACACCTGATGCTGATTGTTAATGCTCCGGGTACGTCAGGAGGAAAATACTTCCTGATGATTTCCAAATTGAATCTATTTCGTAATTTATCAAAATAAAATCAATTAATATCTTCAATTTCTTTCATCGATTAATTTCTTCAAATGCCAGTATGTGATCTGGCTATTCCTAGCTCTAGGAAAAGATCTAGGATTGCAATCAACAACTCCAACGCAAATCTCCCATCTGTAAAAAGAATCACAATTTACTAACTCTGCCACCAATCTAATAAATTAAAATATCTCAAAATTATTTCTGTTTCGGCCATAAACAACTACAATGAGCTACACGTGAGAAATTTTCTGGATTTGTTCGAAAATAAAAATTTTCAAAATAGTTAATCCAGTCCTCATATGAAACTTAATTCCATTAAAGCTATTTCCGCAATAACTGTCAAAACATTTTATATTTATACCCTAAAAGTTTTAATCTGCAATTCTATCAAATTTCATAACGTTAGAGTCTTATGCGTTCATCTAAACAAATTTTAATTTTTGAATAAACTTACAAATTATGCTAACTATTCCGAATTAGGATATGGAGGTGCTCATGGCCGCTTTATCACACTCCGAAACAGCACGACGATGTCGTTGTAATTAGACATTTGCTATGAATTACGACAGCTGTATTGTAAAATAAGAATGTTATCTAATTTGAGTCAATTCCTACTTAGACTAACAAATATTTTATTTTGGTAGTTTTTTTTATTAAATATTTACAAGTAATATAAATATTATATACAAATGACAGAATCACAATATTAAGTGGCAAAATAGAAAGCCTTGCAATTTTCTCTTTTCCTTTCTATATATGGTGTTGGACTATTATTTTTGTTTATTACTATTTATTCGCTTTCTATATTTTTCGTTTCTAATTTATGAAGCTGATGTTGATCTGTAATTTCTCATCGCAAGAATTGAACTCGCATTCTTCACCTCAAAAATACCGAAATCCTTGCATTTTATCGATTGAGCTACTACCTGTTGATTTCAATTTTTATTGAAAACTGCTAAAATTCTAAAGCATTAAAAATTAATTAACTTTAATTAATGAATAAATATCTAAAAAAACTGCATTAACATCAAGTGCCATCCACTACAAAAAGGTATTTGAACTCGAGTGGATGAATAAAATATTTTATTACCGATTGGAAATTTGGGCAAGATTATATTATATAGGAAGGGTATAAACTAATAGTAGGAATTGAAAAATTGAATCATCTCATCCATTCACTGTAGTAGCCCAGCAGTAGCGTCACAAAACATTGATTTTTTCTTCTCAAAACTCTTTCCTTTGGATAAAGTGATACAGACAAAATCTTTCAAGGCATGGCTGACAATGTGACACCAATACGAATTACAAACGTGAAATGCTAATTCGGCAAGGCTCTTGAAAAAGCAATCCGAACCAGCAAGAAAGCCATTCTCCAAGTTCATTTACTTTACGTCTGAGTCTTGGATTTGCAATTCAATCAAACCACTTCCAGTTCCGCGAAAGGGATTTCTTTATTCTGTTATTTTTTATGTTTATCATTTTTTTTATTTATTTTTTAATTTGGATTTTATACGAGCTTTGTGAAAATAGGAAGATTGTCTTTCTATTCTCTAACTTCCTGGACCATTTTTATGCTTCCAGAAAAAAATAGTAAGGCTTTAAACTATCGCTAAATGCACGGAAAAGACGGAGTGTACATTTTAAGCTGATGAATGCTAAATCTGTTTTTAATTAGCTTGTAGAAATCTTTTATAACCTATGATACTGACGATGTAATTTTATAGATCTATTCAAGCGAGAGTTTTTTTGTCGCTTGTTGAGTTTTATAAAATTTTATTTTTTAAACAAGATTTTTCAAAATTATTTTTTTCAGGAGTGTTTTCAATTATAGTAATCGTATTCAGCCATGAAATAGAACCTTGCTTTTTAAAAAACTTTTCTCAACGACAGCTAATTTCACGACTTCTTTTTTTTGAAGGTAGACCCAAATAATCACACTTTTATGCGTTTATTTTCTAATTTTTAGTTCATTTTTGTGGATAAGTACGAGGGTTGATAAAAAAAAAGTTTACAAGTAACCGTATTTGAAAAGTAGAAATTGTCGATGGGAATATTATTATCCAAAGTGGAGACACATGACACTATAACTAGTGTCTAGACCGAACTAACAGTCTTAAACAGATCGTTCGACCAGACAGTTTTAATACTGAGACCTGAAACAGCGATAGCAATGGAAATATGTCTAGAGAAGAGGTCTTGCACAGAGGTGCGAGCCGTGATACGATTTCCATGGCCCAAGAATGTATCTCCATCGGACATTCCCAGACACATCGTCGAAATGCACGAAAGCGAGGCAGTGTCATTCCTTTGAGGTGAGTAGAGATATTGCTGGAATTGTTTAGGTGGGAGTCCTGGAGCCATGCCCCATACAGCCCCGAATTTTCTCTCGGTGAATATTTCTTTTTCCTAGCACTGAAGAAACACTTATCTGATACAAGTATCATATTAGACGGTGATGTTCAAAAAGGTGCCGAGAATAGGCTCAATAGTCAGGGACTTGATTATTACAAATATGGGTTAAACAAATTGGTCCAGTGGTATGATAAATGCCTCAACAGGTTTTGTGATTATGTAGAGAAATGACCACCACATGTCTCTTAATTACCATCTTGTGTCTATTGTTAGTGAAGCATTTTTCGTTTTCTTTTAAACTTTTTTGGATCTTTTTTAATGTAAAACCTACATTGACGAATAATATCTCAGTAGACAGGATATCTTCTTATTTTTTTTTCTTTTACAGATTACTAACATTATAGGGTATTCAATTTTAGTTAAAAGACGTTATTTGTTTAACCATTAGCATCCCAAAGGCTCCAATATTGGGAAATTCATTTGCATTTCATAAGCTCAAAAAACATTCATTTTTACTTTGTCGTATACTTTAGCATAGAGAAAATATAGTAATCATCGACAACTGCGTACTCGAAATTTCGACGAATTCCCACATTTTAGATCTCGCTGTGTGCAAATAACACATTTTTTAATAAAATGTCCATCCTTCTATCTATTTGTCTTTCTGTTTGTTACGAAGATAACTCAACACTTTGAGTTAGAAGGGTGAAATTTTTATGTGGTCTTTACACAAAATTTGTAGATATCTATAAACTTTTGAGTAAAATTAGGGATGGTGGATGTTCGTCTATCCAGCAGCTCGAATACAAGTTAACGTGATACCTACAAAATTAAGAGATGGATGGATAAATACGCTACACAACAGCGTAGACACCAAGCAAAGTTTGTGCCAAATGCGATGAATAATTGATGGTCTTTCAGTCTGTAGTTTCAGAAGCATATAAACGTCATAGATAAAAATCAAAATATATTTAATTTTGTTCGGGGTTTTCAAACTTAAAATTGTAGTTTTCCAACAAATTTTTATTTTAATAAATTGTGAAGAACACATTTAAAATACAGATTCAATTTTCAGAAGTTATAACTCAAAGATAATTCAAAAACTCATAAATTTAGACACATGGCATTTGATGTTCGGTCTGTATACCACATTTGTAGATAATGTATTTTTTCAAATTCGCTCTGAGAAATCTGTCTGTCCGGCTGTTCGAAATTAATTTAATACTATAGCAAAAAGAAAAAAAAAGCTAGATAGATAGATGAAATTCTTTACAATAAATTAAAATCTATAATCTAAAATTCAAATTTTGTACCAAATCTACGAAAATTTTTAGGAACTTATAAAGGCGACAACTCAAAGACGCTGTGACTTAACTATATAAAATTTGGTAAGTTTCTTATTTTATTTTTTATTTCAGATGTAACTTTGTGTCAATTATTTATTCTAAACCGATTGAAATAAAAATGTCTACAACACAAATTTGATTTTCGGATACTATTAATCACCAAAACAGTCGCTAAGGATGAACGACAGATTCGGTAAAAATTGTAAATTCACGCCAAAGTTTAATAATTCGCAACTATTGTATTGATAATATTTTTTATTAGAGTATAAGCGAGAAATTTTTAAGAAGACTACTTCTGCTGGTTTAATTCTTAATTATAATACAATAGCTTTTATTAACCGAAATTAATAAAATCACAATAAAAAAATTGTCCATATTGTTGAAATGAAAAAATTGAATTGTGTGTTAAGGTTAAAGTAATCATTCAATCCAATGTCGCCTAAGCGACGCCAACGTACTAGATGTTTAGAAAGAAAAAAAAAAGATTAAATAAAATCTGGGTTCGTAAACTTGCAACAGATGTTGTTTAACTGAGATGATGAGACTAAAACTTTTCATCATCAATTTAAGGTATTTTAAAATCTTGTATATTATATCTTCGTCAGCGGTACTATTTTTTCTCAACTAATAGATCGGCACTATTAATTATAGTAGTTAAAACTTTACTTTTTATGTACCATACATAGTTTATGTTAGTATGCTTAGTTTTAAGGCTTGAAAGAACGAAATGCACCGATTTACTGATGTGTATTTTTTTTTAGCTTTCTTTTATATTAATGAAAAAAACTACTTGAATTCAAGATTTTGAAGAATCTTTAAATTTTAGATCTCCTTAGAGTTAGAGAAACATTTATGACATTATGCATGCCTGTGAATCCCCAACTCAAAACCCGGTTTGAGCTAAATGGATGAAATTGTATTGATTCGCTTGAACCAAATCAGTAGATCAAATAAAATAAATCAAATTTATTCACAAGTTTAAAGTCCAAGATGTTCAGTCTTAACAAATTTTCAACCAAATCTGTCAAAGGGCTGTGCATTCGTATGCATAAAAATTCAATAACTAGTAAGTTATATGGACGCAAGATGTCGCCAAAGCGAGTCAAACTGCCAAGAGAAATGAATGGCAAAACATATGTCGCCAATGTGTACAAAAAAATAAAGGAAAATGAGCTGTGAAAACGTGCTTGAATACGAAATTTGACTATTTTGAATTTCTGGGTGATATTTTGGCGATTTTCCACTTTTTCCGACTAATGATTATTTGGCAACTTTTTGGGAGATTATTCCAACTGGTTTCATTTAAACAAACAGTAATAAAAACAATATCTTGATATCATAGTTTAACCTTTTTGAAAAAGAAAGTGATTTGAATTACTTAGATACATTTGCACTATTTGATCTTTGCTTGTCCATGCCATGAGTGCAAGCATTGAATATATTCAAGTAATTCCATACTTATGAGCTACGAAATCAAGTTAGCATTCGTATCGATAAATTATTAAAAATTATCACACATTGAAAGGGTAAACACAGGCTTCTTGACCAATATTTACATAAATGACATTTAATTGAATTAATGTCTCATTTTTTTCATATTATTTCTGTAAAATATTCTTGAGATCCGCCTCTCGTTCGCCTACGACGTTCCAGTCACGTAGCCTTGATGAAACGTCAACACAAGTTCGCATCGACTATAGTTCGTTGCTATCTGTCGAGTTCAAAATATGACAGCAAAGTCGAAAAAACTCATGCGTTTCGATGTGAAAGTGTTGTTGTATTGCTTTCTTTTAAGGTTTATAAATGATTTAGTAACTGTATGCAGTTATTTATTAATTGATTTAATTGAATTAAGTCATTTACAGTTTAAATAAAACTTATTTACGAGTTTCCATACCAATTTCTTTAACTTCTTTTTTGCGAATAAAAGATTTCATTTCTTGAAATTGCTCTTTTTTATCCTAATTATAGCAAAAGTACTTGATTCTCTGCAAACCAGATGGTTTAACTTAGAACTACCGAATTTGGTCCATGCATACTTTAAAAAGACCAATTTTGCAACTAGGAGTTAATTCTTTGAAATTTTTATTAGAATTTTTAAAGTAAACCTCGGAGCGAAATGTTGGCCCTTTTCTGCAATAATTTTCAAAAATATCAATGTTATTTTTACACTATTTTAAATTCAAGAAATTACCCTTTTAATGATAACAGTTTTTGCGGTATAACTTTTTTCGATTTTTGATTTTTAAGACAATTTTAAGTATATGTTACAACAACATATTTTGCTTTTGAAGATAAACGCAAATCGTTTTCATTGTTTCTACCAATAACTTAAACTCGTTTGCCTTTTCGTATTTGAAACATACAAAAACAAATTGTTACCATCAAAACATTCGAACTCAAGATTTTGAAGAACATCTTATCAAATCTTCCCATGTTAAAAAAACATTTCTGATATTATGTCTGCTATCTGTTTCCATGCATAAACGCAATAACTCAAAAATGTATTGACTTAAATATAATTTAGTATGTAACCCTATAACTATAGTTTTAGGTCAAATTTCGATTACAATCTGTGGAAAACAAATTCTACGAAAATGTATATTTGATTTTCTGATATTTATACAGCAATCAATCTTCAAAGATCACATGTTGGATTTAGTAAAAGCACGAGATTCACATCAAAACTGATCTCTATAATCATTCGACAATTGCATATAGTTAACACATTAATGTTCTTTTCTTTATCTATATTCCGAAATATACAACTTTCATGCGGACAAATAAAATTCTGGACATCACGCATTTGGCAAGGATGAAAATTTTATGTTTTGGGGGGAAGGGGGGGGATTGGAACATTTTTTCTAGAATATGCGAGAAAGTTTAGAGCAGACCACCCCTCGCTATTTTTCCATTGATGATGATCAAGACAAATATTCGGTTTATTTCCGCATTAAGTAAGTTTCGGTATGATACATAAAGTTTTTGAAATTTTGCTTCACTCACAATTAAAGTTTAACTTCAGAGCTAAGAAGTAACGGGGAAACATTTAAATATTGCTGTGCTGTTCCCTTTGCGATATAATCTGGGTGTAAATATGTAAACAAAATAATTAGGGAAATGCACAGGACAGAGAACAGAATGATGTAAAGCTCCTAAAATAGTAAAAATTATGTCTGTCAAGATTTGAAGTTTAAAAATATTTTACAGAAAAAAAGCAGTTAAGACCAAATTAGACGAAATATTAATTGAAATTTCTAGCAGCCATTAATCCTGGTGAACTAACTAATCACCAAAAGCAATTAATTATTAAAAGGGTAAGCATGACATTCGTAGAATTGAAAAAAAAAAAGGTTTTTGGTAGCCTTACCAACAATAAAGAATGAAAGAGGCATACGAAACATTATTGCCGTCAGTTCTCTTACACCTGATTGCCCAATAACCGAGCTTCAAAACTCGCCGTAAAATATCTTCCTGTCTTAAAGCAATCGATAATCAATTACAAGGTATTTTACTTCTGCCAGAACCTTTAAATGCAATCATTTTATACGCCATCCTTCAAAGAAACTCCGAAAATATACGTCAAGGAATCCCATTCATATTTCAAATAGCATCACAGTTAAGTGACAAACCACAAATCACGATGTAGTTGCTACCTTCGAAGGCCGATGTGATTCAGCAAACGGAGAGTAACCAATGCGTGCACGTAACTTCCGGGAACACTAACCGCCTCGAATGCAGAACCTTCTATTCATCCAAACGACAAACTATTCAATGGCATGTTATTGCGAAATGAGGATGCCTATAGGCAAGGCAAGGCAAGGCAATTTGGTAATAGGTAATTAGTGAGATCTTTTTTTAAAGAGTGTCTTTTGACAGCTGATCATTGGTGCGTCAACGTCTCTTTTGTGCAAGCTGCATTACGTTTCAGCGGATAAGCGGAGGATGAAATGGGAAAAATTCGAGCCTCCAAGGAATATTTACTAAATGGATACCAGGCATCTTTAATTGAGTAAAGTCTAATACATTTTTTCAGTCTCTTTTCTGTACAATTCATTATTTTATAAAGTTCTTAAGTAAGATTTATTTACAACCGTTTCGATATAGTCACGAAAGAAAGTGCAATTCTGGAAGTACAATTCTGGTTCAATTCTGCTTTGGAATGGAAATAAAACTGTTTTGTTTCAAAATATTAAAAAGAAAAAGTACAATATTCATACATTGACATCAAGGATAAAAATTATAAAATGAATTCAATGGGAACTAAAGATATCATTTAGATTTATATTCCCTATAGAAGTTTCTGGATCTTTTATATAATAAATTTTAAACTGTGTTGCGAATAAACCTTTAATAGCTTAAAGATGTCTGATTGAATAAAGAAGCAGAAAAAGTTTATCCGCATGCATTTAATTTCAATACAAAAGAATGTAAATAAATTGTTTAATTCTTTTCAAATGCGGTAGTATTAATTGCGTATTTAACTTTCATATTCCACTTTCATTTTCATACTATGCAATATAGTTATGTCCAAAAGTTCAGCCCAGTGATAAATTTTACAAATCTACCTCACAAGCATATTCCAGGTCTAAAATAAAGATTCGTCAAGTTTTCACGACTGTTATTACATACAAAAAATAAATTTGCCGACATTAAGTCCCTTCATTTTAATATTATGTACATAGCAGAAAACGATAGCTTCGAAATTGTGAGACGTAAATTATGGTAATTTATTAAAAAAATTATAGGAATATCCAGCTAATTTTTTTCTGCCATTATATTGTATTTATTTATTAGCATAAAAACAAAATCAGTTTCAGCATGCAGAACGTATTATGCAAGTGTAAAAGAAAATCAAGGCGATAATATTCAGCTGATGTTTTTCTACTATTCCATTTTATTTTACTTATTATTATCAAAACAAATTCAGTTTCGGCAAGATGGATGTATTATGCTAATGTAAGAGAATCGTGGAGAGAACATACAGTTGAATTTTTTTCCTACTGATATATTATACCTTTTTAATAATATCAAAACAAGTTCAGTTTGAGCAAACTGGATGTATTAGGCTAGTGCAACAGAAAATCACAACGAGAACAGTCAGCTGATTTTTTCCCCTACCATTCTATTGTATTTATTTATTAACATCAAAATAAATTAAATTTTAGAATGCTGTATTAGGCTAGTGCAAGAGAACATCCAGCTGATCCCCTCCCTTACTATTCTATTGTATGGTATGGTATGGTATTTAATAGTATCGAAACAAGTTCGGTTTCAGGCAGCTGAATGTATTAAGGAAAAGAAAACCTTGGCAGGAACATGCAGCTGATCTTTTTCTACCATTCTATTGTATTTATTTATTAGTCTCAAAACAAGTTCAATTTCGGGCAGTTAGATGCATTATATGTTAATGTAAAAAAAATCCAAAGTGAGAATGTTCAGCTGATCTTCTGCTATTATTCCATTGTATTTGTTTATTAGAATGAAAACAAGTTTAATTTTGGACAGCTGAGTGTATTATGCTAGTGTGAAAGAAAATAATGGCTAGAACACTTTCAACTGATTTTTCTACGAATATATTGTATTTATTTATTTATTTATTAGTTGCCGTAGTATTGAACAATCTAGCGACAAAATTACTTAAGTGGCTATCACTTAAGTACTATCGTGTTACAACTCGTAATGCTGGACGAAAACAACTAGTTCGCCAACTTCGAACATTAGCACATTAAAGTTGCGTGTGGAGGAAGTGATTTAACGTCCAAAGCATCGAACTTGGGAGTTTGTGTCATTTGAACGGATAAATTACGATGCCTTTCCTCTTTATTTAAGAAGATCGTAAATTATCGGCAGCATGCCCGCGAAGATAACAATCGGATGATATGTTTACCTATCTCTTCCCCGCCAGGGGGAGCTATTCGCAGAGTCTTAATCAGTCTTGTCGAACAACTTCCCAAAGTTAATGAGATCGGAAAGGGTTAATAATTATTAATGGGGAAAAAGCCACGAATTTAATCCTTTCGCCAGGGATGTATTAGCTCATTCGTTCCGTTTAAAAATTAGTAGCATTAATCATCTTGGGAAATATGGAATGTGTGATGGAGATACCTCTGGTTATCATTTATAGGGGTAATTTTTAGGTGATACGACTTGATAGGAGTGGTAAGACCGATTTGTCATAGCTCTCATTGACTTTATGTTCTAATAAATATAAACAAAAGAATTCAAGTACACAAAAATACTGTGAACACATATTATGATTAGCTAATTACTTTCCAGTAGCATATTTTGCAATTTTTATTTCCTGGAAGTCTATTCTCTAAAAATAAATACATTAAACAGCGAAAAACGCCGGATACAATAGCAAATGGGCCCAACCGTGGAAATCGAGGATTATGTAGATGTAGGGTTAACTCTTGCCAATCTAGAGCTGACTTATGTTGTTATAGACTGTATTTTAACAGTATAATTCTCTTCTTCCCTTTGGAGATATTGACAATAAACATTTCTTATCAAAATATTAACTTTTTTTTGTTAGAACTTATAAAAAAAACGGTTCGACTAATTCAAAAGTGATTGATGAAACAAAAGAAAAGATTAAATTTGCTATGAACATCTAAATTAGAATATAATTTACAAGAACTCAGTAAAGTTATTAGATATATTTAAGTCAGTCACAAGTTGTGTAGGTAAGCAGTTCCCAAAAGGATTTTGAATGCAAACCTTCCATTGATTTAGATTATTAGCAACTAATACTCAGCACACATCTCTACAAATACTGATGCGCGCAGATGAGTGCGCGTTGATACTCTAAAATATTTCGTAACTAATGTAAGCCAATGTCATACAATATGTTCTCTGGTATGACAAATTTATTATAGAGTATGCGAGAAAGTTTTAGAAAGACTATCACAGCTGGTTTAAGGATTTATAATGGTATCTAAGGTAATATTTTTAGAAACCTTCCTGGAGTCTCTTCTCTATTCAGCGAACCCAGTATATTATCATACCGGAACATTTCAACTATTGAAATCCATCCTATAAAATACTTTGCCAACTTTATCATCGGTACATGCCTGAACCTGAAACCCACGCTGAATGAGTTGTCCTGAGTTGAAGTTTTTTGAGAAATGGTAATATTACACAACTGCAAAGGTCGCACTTTTGATATCTTAGTCAAGGTAAAATACTTTTCAGAAGAAGGGGCAATAATTAGTTTTATTTCACTAGGGTTCTGATTCTTGCAGCCTACCTGCAACCACTCCTCTATCCAGCGAATCGAAGCAGGAATAATTCAACAATCGAAATCTATCCTATGAAATACTTTTCCAATTTTTTTAACGGTAAGTGCCTGAATCGGCAACCCTTGGCGATTGAGTTGTCACTAAGTTTTTGAAAAATAAGGCAATTATGATGATGTAACCTTTTGAAAAATAAAACTTAAGGTGTAACTTTTGGGAAAATGATAAGACAATTACAAAGATTCCCTTTAATATGCTTCATCAAGGTAAATTGTTTTTTTTAAAAAAAAGCGGGTTGGGAGAAGTAACTAAGGTAATCTTACTAGGTTAATAACTTTTTATAATACGCTTTCCTTCAGCCATTTCTCTAAAACCCTGGCATGCATCATATTAGAACATATCAGTTTTTGGAATCCATCCTATAAAATACTTTGCCAATTTCGCCTGTGGTACATGCCTGACCCCTAAAGTCCTAGCTGACACAGTTGTCTTGGGATGAAGCTTTTTGAAAAAATGGTGATATTACGCAGCTACAAAGGTTTGTACTTTTTATATCTTCGTCGTAATAAAATGCTTTTCAAAAGGAGACAGACAGTTAAATTTCCAACGCAAAAACTTAGAAATTTTTTTATTATCTAGATTTAATTATTTTCTAAGATAAGGTCAAGGGAACTTCAAAGATCTAAATGATTAAGCAGATGCGTCTTATAAGGAAATATAAAATGAAAAAATGCAGTATGCCATTTATCTGAAACATACCATGAGCTTTCTGTGAACTTGTGCCTACCTCGTTAATAATCCTAACATTACCATCATTGTTATTATTATTATTTACTATTATGGCTTTCTTATCTTATTATAAAAAAAACATCGTCTTTTCTATCTTTTATTTATTCCGTGGAATTTTTTCTGAGAGAGTCGATGACAATTTCAACCATCCATAACAGATGCTTTTTGGCGGATGAGGCTGATTCGAGCCCGAGGCTATGAAATATTACATTCCAACTTTAGATACCATCATTAAAATAAATAATGTCATTCATCATTCTTGTTTTTATGGTCTCATTGCCAAAAAGGTTTCGGATTTTTGGGAAGCTGCGCCCACTCGCAGGTGTCGAAAGTTTCGGTTGATTGTCGCAGGCTATTAAGTAGAGGAAGTTTTTCTCCTATTAAATATTTAACATTAACCACTTATAAGTAGGATTAAGTCTTGATAGAAAAAAAATGAGGTTTTCTTATTTTTCATTTAACGGAGTGGATTCATTTTTCATAGGAAATTCGTTGATTACTTTCCAATAAGTTCTTATGAAAATTAATAATTAGATTTTAATGTAATTCTCACGGAAGTTTATCTGGAAAGTGTTATATCCTTGATAGAAATGATCGATTCTAGAATAGTGTACTATTGTATCAATCATTTTAATATTTAATTTAATCCTTTGCACTCGGAACAGTAATTGATGCATAATCGTTCACTTAATACAAGGTCTTGCTTATTGCACCAATAAATAAAATAATTTTAAGTTGGATTTCCCTGAAAAATTAGTCTACATCTTTTTTTCACTTTTGTAGGTATTTTTAACGATCAAAATTGAAAAAGAAAACTTCAAAATGATGTACTATTTTGAATAGTGATTGAGGGGCACCATTAGAGTGCATAGAGTTAATAATGCATTTAAATATAATGTAAGCTAATCATGTTTACTTTATCAAATATAAAGTATTAATACCCGAGATACCGAGCTTACATACGTGTAAAAATGTATTTTTTGGAGAAAATTGGAATACCTTGTCTTACATGTAACATCAACTTGATCGGTTAACACAGTGAATGCATTGTTACTTTGGATTTAACGTATCCGGATTCGGATAATGTCATATTGCATCACCACACAAAAGTTTGAGGTATTATTAGGTTATCATTCTATGCCAACAAATTTAATTCAACAATTCAAATACGAGATGGCGCTTCATGATATGCTCAACATGAGAGCAGATCCAAAAAGGAATAGTTAACATGTATATAAAGCAAACGCATCAGTTAAAAAAAATTATGTCATTTTATTGATAAAATTTGCTTCTTGTCAAATTGCAGGTCCAGTTAACTGAGGTATCAGTAGATTATCATCCTATGACAACACCGCAAGGATCACAGAAATTTCAGAAATGGCGCTATATGACATTGTGAGCATGAAAGTAGATCGAAAAAGGCAATAATAGCTATTAAAAAATGTTGTGTAATACCGCGGGATTTTTTTCCAGAAAAGATACCCATGTACATAAATTTTTAAAAAGCAAAACCTTATTCAAATACAAAATTTTATACAAATCTTTAGAGTCTTTTCTGTGGTGCACGAAATAAATTTATTATGTATCACACAAGAATTGGTCATTTAAAGTTAAGATATATGAGAAATTACAATCGCCAAGCATTCGAAATAGAGATTTTGAAAAATCTCTTACCTTTCATACTTCTATAAATTAGGAAACAATTATGGAATGCCATCCTGTCTGTGAACACATCTCAAAAACATTCAGTTAGATGGTGAAATCTTATGTGATCTTTCTAGATTTTTATTAAAATTTCAAGATTTTTATTAAATTTTTAATGTAATTCATTCCCAGGAAATTTACCAGTCTGCCACTACGAATATAACTCAAAAATGCAAAAACTAGGTTGTTTAAAAATTTAGCACACATATAATTGCCCTTTAACCCTTTAAAAAAGGGCAATTTTTTTTCTAGTCAAGATGAATTAAAGTATTTTGAGGACAAACTGGCTTAAGAAAAGTAATTCATTTAGCTTATTAGATGTTAATTTGATTAATTAATTGTTTTAATTATTAAATCAATATATCATTTTGTGTGAGATATAGAGCTGAAACATCTGTCTTACTCAAACATTTGTCAGAACTTATGCAAATCTAGATAAGCTCACGCAAAGACTGAGGACTTGGGTGGGAAGCACACTTCCGATGACACTAAAAACGGTCAAAGTATAAAAGCGTAGGAATTTCGGACAAAATCCGTCGATTGGTCAATACTTTCGAATATATACGAACACCATAACCTCAAAAACGCATCAATTTAAATAACAAAAATGAATACGATTTTGTTAATAAAGTTAATTCCATATCAAATTTAAATTTTAATCGAACAAAGAAGGCGTAAAAATGTACTTAATTTTCTTCACTTTATTATGAAGCCTAATATGCTTATCTGAAAGAATCTAAAATAAAAATCTGAGCATCTTTCTTTCACGGCTTTGCTCAAGGTCCCTAGTTTTTTTTTTTTTTTTTTTTTTTTGCGGGAGAGAAAGAGTGATAATATCTTTATAAGGAATGTGAGAGAAAGTTTCAGGGTGATGGCACTTGCTGGTTAATAAAATAGTAAAAATACTTTTTTAAAATTTGAATATGTTTAGATACTAAAAAAAACACGAACTTTATCTCTTTCAGAAACCTTTTTTTTATGAGACAAAATGCGCGTTTTTGCAATTCAAATCGTCTGACGAATGAGTGCATTATGTAAAATAAGCCTCTTCATGAAAAGGAATAACCGTCTTGTTCTTTATCTGGTTCTTAAGTACAATCTTTTAGCTGGCAGAAAAGTTTTACATCAAACAAAATCCTTAAAGTAGAAGAAGTATTCATCTGAATATTTTTTTTTTGTTAGTAGTGGTGGGGAAATAAGTGAAAAATATAACATGAAATAAATGGTTCTAGACAAGTACAGAAATTTATTTCTGCCATAATTCTTTTAAATATGTATTTATCTTTCGGGGAAAAGACTTTTTTGTTTGAATTTCACATGAAAAAAATTTCTGTTGTGCTAATGACCATTTGGCAGTCTCAAGGGCAGATATACATCCTCTGGATTTACTAATTACTTTAAATTAAATAAATTCGTTTATATTCATCCGACTTGAATAATTGTCGATTGCCAATTCAAATAAGAAAAAAAAATCGCAAACATTTTTATTATCTTAAGGTCGATACTTAACCTTGCTTACCTCTTAATACTTAAAAGCAATTGACATTTTGAGTGTTATACTCTACATATTTAAAACAATTGGTAAAAGTTTAAAAAAAATAATTTCACAACCATTCACCCGATTTTGCAAAATTTTTTAAATAAAAAAAGTATAACTCAGATGTCAACAACGGGTACCTGCCCTTTCTTTTTGGAATAAAGCGGAGGAAAATTATCTCAAAGTAAATTCTCAATGGGAGAAAATCCCTCCCTCGCCCCAAAACTGGACAGTTTTTGCTATTATATATAGTTTTTAATCATGATCTTTAAATACATAACTCATTTGCTTGATCTCTATTCTTAATTTTCTATTAAAATCTCACTGGTACTATATTTCAGTGTACATGTTTCTTCATAAGTAAAACATAAATAGAATCTACAAGTTCCAATCATTTCACTGATTTGGTGAAATTTTAAAACTAATTAGTATTAAGCAGTCATTATAATTTATTTTTGCAGTTTAATGCTACAAGGCATCAGCTGGTCAAGAAGAGAGTCTAAAAAATGTTCAAGTATGGAAAAGGTTTAGTTAATATCTGGGTAAAAGGGTCTCACTTTCGAGAGTAAATCGTGGATTCGAAACTCGAATCTTCCAAAAACTTTTCATGTAAATCAAACACCCAAAATCAAACGATTGATGTAGAGTAAGTTTGGATATCAGAACCCATCTAAGATGGGGTTGAAATTAGAGTTCAATATTTTAATTCCATCCCCAAACAGTCCTTTGTCCATGTTCAAACAGAACATTGAGCTAACTGAAACTAAACAAGGGAGAAATGAAAACTTGTGCTTTTAGAAAACAAATATCTTCAGATTTTTCGAGACTGGCTAGAATCAAAACTGAAGTAGATTATTTTACCTTACCCATCGACAACATCCTTAAAGTAGTACATCAACTATACCAAATTCTTCGTAAAAATTTTGATTGAGAGTTTGTTGTTTGCCATCTGAAATACTAAAATAACAGATGATAACTACCTTAAGAATTCCTCATTTTATTCGAATTCAAAACTGAAAAAAAAAAAAAAAACAGTTTGAAAGTATATTTCGTTAGCATTTTTTAAAAAATAGTTCATTTATTCGGACATTTTCATTTAATTTGATGTTTGCAAAGACCAAACTTCTAATCGATAATTTATTTCTTAAATTTCTAAAATTTACAAATTTTCTACACATACATATGACTGGTGGAAATACTTCAGTGATTTCAAAATGTGATTATGAAGAAATCGATTAATTTAAATTAATTCCATACAAATGGTAATAATTTGTGATAAAACAAATTTATCTAGTATAAATAGAATAACCAATAATAAATAGAAATAACCAATTTTGTAACAATTTAGTTAATAAATTAACTAAAAACTGTTCCTTATAACACTTGCCATTTTACAAACAAGTTAAGAAAGACAGCGATTTAAGCCGACAGGGAGCGTCTCTTGTTTTAGTAGCACCAACTAGGGCTAAGAGTAAGACTTTTCCACTCATGTAATTCATTCGCTTGCACAACTCCTTTTTACATGGGGCACATTCACGCATCTCACAGATAGAACAGAGGGAAAACAACCAGCCTAAACCGGGATTCGAACCCAGGACGCCCAGATCAAGGGGAAGACTAGCTACCCCCTGGCAAAAAAATTAAATAGTAATAATCAATTTAATATTATCAAAAACAATTTAGTTAATGAATTAACTAAAAACCGAAAATAATTAAAATAAATACCTTTCGTGTACGATTAAATTATAAAAAAGTTATTAAATCTCTATTGACTTTTAAAACCTTAAACCTAATTTCATAAAGTGAAACGTTTTGAAGTAGCAAGTTATCTTTTTCAAAATTACAAAATAAATTTCTGCAATGTAACAATAAATATTTAAGTGAATTCATTATACATCTTTAACTAACTTAACATCGCCCTTTACTGCAACATGCGAGATAATTTTTAGTGTTGACCGATGTCTAAGAAAATCGATTTCATGAACTGAGCATCCCTCTTTCCTTGCAGAACACTAGTAAAAAGACATTAAACCAAGAGGCCGCCAACACATTACAATCTTGCAGGCACGCGACATTCATGAGACTTAAACTTCTATTAGAACATCAAATTACAGAAGTTAAATGCTGTAGCGTAATTAACCTCTTAATCCTCATGTCCGTGTGTCTCACGAACAACGAATTACCCCTTTTCAAAATTTAATTTGGAATTAAGTTGTTCACAGCATTAATTCGATACAAAAGTTACACAAACCTCAAGTATTCCAAGGTTTCTGAATAGAATCTGCAAGGCAACATCTTTCCGAAACGGGATCTCTTATATAAATCAGAAAAAAGCAAAACATTTAAGAACGTAAGTAATTGATATTAATTTCTTTAAATAAATTGATGAGATTTAGTTTATATAAACTGATTTAGAAATATATTAACATATTTCTTAATGTAAGTCTTAATTTCAATTTTTTTTTTCCTAATTTAGTCCATTTTAACTTCATTTTAAAATGGTTCCTTATTTCATGATGATATTCCTCCTTTTTTTCACTTAATCACACACGCCCTCTATTAAATTGCTCACTTCAGCATTTCCCACTCCAAGAGAAGAGATTAAAATCCTTAATATTTGCAACATTCTTTTAAAGATAACTAAATTTCACTTCATTCAGACTACACGCGTCAGAGAAATTATCAGAATTTCATAGAAAAAATTACTGAAAGAAAATTCCGATCTCCTTTGCTCTTTTTGCTTTTGGGTCGCGATGTAGACTGACGTAATTGTTGCCTTTTATACTTTTACTTAAATTATACCTCCCGTGATAAAACTATTCTATACTGTAAAATTTCAAAAAAAAAAAAATCTTTTCAGCCGCGCAAACTGGTAAACTGCTCAAATATGTTCAGTATTGTATAATTTTTGAACGACGAAATATATTAGTATAAACAGCTATCTTACCGTACTCTTAAATGCAATTGAGATTTTGTAATTTAAAAGATTTTGTTCCCTTGTATTTTTCAATCCAATGATCTGATATTATTCAAATTGTTTTTTCTTTAAACTTTCAAATTCAGTATTGTTAATTTCGTTATTTTGAAAAAAAATGAGTAAAATTGTACAATAACTCTGACAGTAAAATGTTTTGCACGAGTTAGCACTAGTAGATCCTATATCCATGTATGAAAGGGCCAATTCTTCAAAACATTGAAACAAATGCAGGTCAACTTCTGAATATTATTAAATCGAACGTCATCAAATTTCGCTATTTATCCGTAATCTACCATCTTATCACTTAAACGGATCTACTTTCCAAAAACGAAAAGCTTGCATTTCATTGAATTATAACTACACATTCAGACGATAATAGAATATTCTGCCATGAAGTTGTTCCAAAACTTCCTACACTCGGTAATCTAAGCTAAGCCTAAGATAACGTAGGAAAGCATTACTTAACAAGACTACGCAATGGCTAGACTGGCTCAGTATATAATGACAGGCAATTCGAATCGCAGACGTAAGAAAGAAAAGAAACAAAAGAAAGAAAGATTGGAGGGGGGGGGGTAAAATTACGAATAAAAAGATAATTCGAAGAAATTCTGTACGGATCCAAATGTGCTTTCTTCCAATGGTTAAAATATGCCCTTCACCTCATTGCAAGCTTAACTCTACAAAAGCGGAAGGAACGATTTCCAGTTAACAAGGTGATGATTGCGACCGTGCACGTTGGAAAATATCACGAAGCAATCACAACGAATTTCTGGGTTGCGAAAAGAACAGCGACCATTCCAAATAATCACATCATATCAGAAGGAATAGAACGAACGAAAGAAAGAACTCTCCCATTTAACGAGAATGTAATGAATGGACTACCTCCTCCCTTCCCTTCTCATGTTCTTCCTCCGATATCATTCTTTAAAGATATTACAGACGAGGACAAAGCGTTATTAGAACGATTGCTTCCAATGGAACGATTTTTTTATATTATTGTTATTATTCTTTTATTTGTTCTTTTCGCATGGTCGTTTGTAATTTGATATGTGCCGAGATCGTTTGCTTGGAATCATTTAGAAGAAATTCTCAACTTGCATTCGCGAAGTAAAATAAAATGTTAAATAAAAGATTTATATTTTCCGCCATGATGTTTTATTTGTTTATTTATTTCAGGAAAGGAAAAAAAGAAGAGATAGAAGTTTTAGTTCGTTGTTTGTTATCAGCAACGAAAAACGTCATTTTTTGATAAATTTTTTTTAATGTTTTTATCGGAGAAATCTGAGCTAGGAAGGATTTTCGGTCGTCACTGATATCGTCAAGCGCGGTGGCGGTAATGTGATGAAACAAATTATTTTCCCGAGATGAGTTTTCGATATCGTTTTCATTTTTTCTGCCCGCCCTGTTCGAATGAAAAATGTCCCTCTTTATCCATTATAAATAATAAATATAAACTTTTGTAAATTAATACCATTTTTTATCTAATGATCACTTTATCATTGAAAAATTACTTTCAGTTAGTTTCTTTCAGATTTTTTTTTACATACATTTACGGTTTTATAATAAGAATTTATTTGAAAAAAATTCCATCCATCTTTTTGATAGTTGGAAATTCTCAGAAATACAGAATTATTATCTTTATCAAAGTTTAATAAAAAGGAGATTTCATAAGTACATAAGCATTTCTCCCTTGGAAATTAATGCATAAAATATTACTAGTATAATATGAATGATAGAAAAAAAATGATAAAATAAAATAGAGATTTCACGAATACATATGCATTTCTTTTAGAAATTAATGCACAGAACGTTATTACATGTAGTATAAATCGTAATTTTCATTAAAATTATGTAAGCAATTCCAAATTCAGCTTGAAGCCTCTACAAATTATTCGTATTTAACACAAAAATTTACAAAAAAAAAAAATGTGTAGAAAATATTAATTTATCACTGAAAAATATTCTACTTTTATATAAAACAACACATTTTAGCTTCGAGTCACCTATGTAGTTTGTAAAAGTAATTATTTTTTTAAATCGAACTGTAAGACGTCAAGTATAAACTACATAATAAATCGACATCATTATTTGTACTTTTGCATAAATTAGAACAACATCTAATGCAAGGTATTTTGAGTAATATTAAAAAGAGATTGATTATAAATACCGATTTGAAGTTCTGCTTCTCGAGTTCCAGATACAAAGTAACAAAAAAATTTGATATGCTGTTCAAATATTTTGACCAAATATTCCTTATGATGTTATATTGACTTTCAACATCTAATATGACCAAACAGACACTTAAGTTTTGTAAATAAAAGTTGATTTTATTGATTTTCAGATAAGCAGAAAAATAAACGAAGCATAATGTGTTTTAGATCTGGCTGCCTTTTCTTTAAGTATTTTAAATTATTGAGAAAAATATAATAAAAAATAAAATATTTTTAATAAATTAAGATTGCTAGTTAAATGTTAAAAATTAACAAGTCTATCCAAAACAAATAATTTTTGTTTCTCCTGCAAAAATTTTGAAAAATAAAACGTATTTGTAAATATTTAATCTTTTTTAGGCAGTAATAAAAAATTCTAATTTTTGTCTTGAAATTAGATTTTTATTCTGGCTGATAATTTATAAATCAATTTTATTGAAACAGAGAAATTATTGTAACTTTTAGAAAACGTCTGCGTGACGAATTTTATCTGTCTGCTTTTACTTTTTACTTTCTCTCTACTTTTACTTAAATGCATAAGTAATGTACTCACTAAAAACAATTCAATTTCAAAAGTAATGGAGATCCAAATGTGGAAATTTGCTATATTTTGAAACAAATACTTGTGAAATTATGTGAAATATCTGTTTGCGTATACGAAAGCATATGCAGAACAGTATCAGTCGTAATTTATGACTTCAGCAGTACCATTAAAAAAATAAAAATCAACTGCATCAATAGTTGAGCCAAATACTCCAGAGGGAATAATTATTTAGATTGTACGTTTTGAAAAAAGTTATAGAAAATACGTTAAAATCCACAGTCATAGAAAATTTTTGTTCATCATTAAATATTGTGATTATCTATACGCTATTCACCATTCTGTAATTCAGAAGCAAAAGGCTAGACAACAAGAGCTAGTTAGATACTTGGGAATATTTGGTCAAAGCATATTAAATATCGAATATGCGATTTATTATGATTGCAGAAGACATTAAATTTTGAATAATAAATCTTTACATATTTTGACCTTCTATCGATCTGTACGTGAATGCTATAATTCAAAAACGCGATGACTTAGATGAATAAAATTTATTATGTAATTTTGTGACTAAACATATGGTATCAAATTTTCAGTTGCTTGGCAAAATGCATACTATTAATTTCAGAAAGCCTTGATTATTGTTTTGGAACGATTATACCGATATACCCCAGCGAAGTCAAAAAGTAGGCAGAAAAAAAAGATTACAAATACAAATTTTATTGACACAAAAATATAAATTTATGTAGCATCTTAGCTAAAAACATTTTCATTTTTAGTTCCATGCGTCCCATTTCAATTAGATGTACAAGGCAGCTGACTGTTTGTCTAATCTGAAATGCGTCAGTTTTCAGATTTCTAGGTCAGTTTTGTGCGATATCTGCATGTCTTAAGTCACCAAATTCCGCTAGAACCTTTATTGCATCTGTTTCTACTAATAATACAGATTGTGTGTGTGTGTGCGTGCGTGCGTGCGTGCGTGCGCGATATAGATTTTCCCTAGCGGATATGCTACTACAAACAATTTCTTGAAATTTTAAATTAATTAAAATTTAAGCGAATTGTTTGCATTTTACCACGAAAATATCTCAGAAAAGATTTTTAATCGGCTTTAAAATTTATAAATCTTTTTAATAATATTTTTCCACGTAGCATTTTTAATTCTAGGTTTAGTTAATTTTCATAAATATTTGAAGCTTATTTTGCAACAATATGATGACAAAAGTAAAACAACATTAATGAAGAAAATTCAAATCCTTATCAATCGTTCAAGTTCAATCGTTTTTTACTGTTTCTATTAATATAGCAAGTTGGCTTTTGTTACGCATTGTTAAGGATCTAAGTAAAAAGATTTGGCTTAATTTTCCACTTTGATTTGATTTCAGTTAAAGACAGGCTTTCAACATTTTTTTAAAAAATTCTGATCTATAACTAAGGCTTAATTTTAAAATAAAGCAATGGTGAAAATGTCTTAGAAGGCGTCTATTTATTAATACCACTGCCCTTGCTTGTTATATATTTTTAGGGATATAATATCGGTAAAAAATTAATGTATCTATATAGGGAAATGTATAGTAATACATACCTAATAAGTGAAATGTATAGTTATATGAACAGAACTGTGTATGGTTTTTAAAAAGACCTGAATCTGAACGGTTTTTAAAAAGACCTGAACCTGAACGGTTTAAAAAAAAAAAAAGACCTGAACCTGAACGGTTTAAAAAAAAAAAAGACCTGAATCTAAACGGTTTTAAAAAAAAAAGACCTGAATCTAAACGGTTTAAAAAAAAAAAAAAGACCTGAATCTGAACGGTTTAAAAAAAAAAAAAAAGACCTGAATCTGAACGGTTTAAAAAAAAAAAAAGACCTGAATCTGAACGGTTTAAAAAAAAAAAGACCTGAATATGCACGGTTTAAAAAAAAAGACATGAATATGCACGGTTTTTAAAAAGACATGAATGTGTACGGTTTTTAAAAAGACATGAATATGCACGGTTTTTAAAAAGACATGAATGTGTACGGTTTTTAAAAAGACATG
>JAPMOQ010038165.1:2196329-2216657 GCA_026543055.1 Argiope trifasciata
CATGAATTCAGCAGCTTATATAATGCTAAATCGCCCTGTATTATTTCTTTAGAATTGTATATATGACAGAATCGCCTGGAATTAAGTCATGAAATACCAATTTCTATCAGCAAAACTTTTCATTCTATTCCTTAACATGAATGAAGGATAATTGATTCATTCTACATATTTTAAATATAACTGTTAATGATCATCCCGAATTATATGCTATTTACACTCTTGTTTATACTTGCGAATTCAAGGGAAGTCTGCAGCTTTGTTTCACTTTTGCTTGCAGTACAGATAAAGTAAGTCGTCAATTTCTTGCTCGCTCATCTTAGCGATACTAATAGTTGAACTTGTTTTTGACTGAATTGAGAAGACAATATTTTTTTAAAGAAAATCTATTGTTTATGCAAGCTCTTTCTAAAATGACGCAAGAGCATTCTTTCATTCGTGATAAAGGGTGATCAGCGAATAAGCCCTGATTTCAAAATTAAATAACTCTACAACAAAGATCGATAGAATAATGCGGTAAACTGTAAGTTTGTTAGCAAAACTGTAAAAATGCTGTAAAAAAGTTTAGAAAATTTAGTTACGAAAATCGCTTACAGATCGTGCTCTAATCACAATGCCCACAGACGCTTTCAGGGGAAGGTCAAAAATGAAAAATGACTCCTTGTGACTTCTTTCTGTGGGTAGCATTGAAAGACACTGTCTATAGAAACAGTCCCGCCACTCTAGGTGAGCTTGAATCAATGATTGGTGTTGCATGTGATTCCATTTCCGTTGAGACATTGCAAGACGTGATGTCATATTTTCATTGTTCGATTACGCCACCTCATTGTTTCGAACGGTGAACATTTTGAAAAAATTGTATTTTGATTGCAAAGACAGCATCACTTTATTGTTTGTCTTTCTTTAACACTCCTTTCAGAGAAAGAGTTTTCAGCGCAGAGCGCCATCTGTTAACGATTTTTGTAACTAAATTTTCTAACTTTTGTACACTATTTTTACAGTTTTGCTAATAAACGTGCAGTTTACCGCATGATACTATCGATCCTTTTTGTAGAGATATTTAATTTCGAAATCAGGGCTTATTCGCTGATCACCCTGTATTAAAAAAACCCATAGGCATTTCGGATGGAATAGATTTGATATTGGCAAGAATCATTGACACCTTTTTCCTGCCATCTTGAGAAATTTTACATGTGAATTAATTTTCTAGTGTAATGTAATGATTCATGCCTTTTCATAATTTTTTAAATATAATGGAAAATAGTGTTTATGCATTATTGTTGCCGCATTACTTGATTGCCAATATGACTGAATTATGTCTAAATTTCTTTTTTCAATTTTACTTGGCGAAATCCCTCGTGTTAATCATTTTGAATTTTTAAAACTCCATAAAATTGTATTCTCTTATTTAAATTGTTTATTTTTTGAGAAATTCCGCTTATAATCATTCTTAGTTACATTTTTATTTTCTCATATTGTTAACATTTTACCTCTCTGTTTGGGAAAGCATAATCAACATTTTGGTTTCAGCGTCATAAAGGGCCGCGGTGGCTTGGTGGTAAAGTCTCGGCTTCGGAACCGGAGGGTTTCAGGTTCGAGATTCGATTCTACCGAAGAACCGTCGTGTGAGGGGGTCTCTTTTACGTTAAATCTGTCAGGCCAAACGTCCTTCCGTTGGTGTGGTGTGGAGAGGGGGTGCCAGTTCAGATGTCGTCTTCATCATCTGACCGTGGTTCAAAATTACGAGGTCTGTCCCAAAATAGCCCTCGTGTTGCTTTAAACGGGACGTTAATATAACTAAACTAAACTAAACTTCAGCGTCATAAAAAACTAAACAAAAGACTCAGTTATCTACACTAATATTATAAATGTGAAAGTTTGGATGGGTGTTGGTTACTCAATCACGCCAGAACGGAATTGGATATTTAGCACAAAGATGGATTATAGTCAGGAACAGAACATAGGCTACTTTTTATTCTGGTTAATTGAGTAGTTAATCTTCTATTAATTAAAAACTAACTTTCGCACAAAAAAGCGGAGTCCAGATCACTCAAATATGTGTAAGATTTCGTGTTTTTCCCCCTACAGTAATCCAGTTAGGGTTAGCAGAATTTCGACCAATTATTTCAAACGATTCTATTTTTTTTAGTGTTTAATGTATTTAAAATCAAATGCTGTTAATTAATCGATCTTCCGGATTCATTCCGAAGTACTTTTAAATTAAAAGAAAACAGAATAAAGGAAATAAAAAAAAAATTATAATCTGCATTGCATTACCTTAACTGACTGGAGGAGGAAAGTCATACATGTGCGTTACGCTAGCTGGCGTCAGAAGATTGCAAGTGATTGTTGACAGCTGTGTTTTCATTTAAATTAAAAGTTTAAAAATTATACGTATAATACTATAGCTATCACAAGCTCGATCAATAAATAAAATGGATTTGACCTAATTTTAAAGAAATACGAACTTGATTTGCTGTTTTGTTTTATTTTGGGAATACAATGTAAATAAGTTATTTTTACGATAGTTGTAAAAACTAAAGTAAAAACAATTTGACTGTTTAAAACAAACTATAAACTTGATTGTTTTTACGTTTTTTTTTTGTTTTGTTATTATTATTATAACCAGCGGGTGACCGAGCTCCGCTCGGAGAAAACAGGTATCGAAGCTAACTCGAAGATTTAAATTTTCAATTGTGATTTATCAAAACAATACATGCCATAAAAAAATTTGTGAAACCATTGGTGAAAAGATAACCGGTTAAAGTGCACCATTGTAAACTATTCTAAACAAAGTTAGAGTTTGGAAAGGGAACTATTCTATACAAAGGTAAAGTAAAGGTAAAGATTGAAGTGTGTTGAAGTTCAATATTTTTGACAAATTTATTTAGAGAAACCAAACATATATACATACATAAGAAACATATTATAAACCTATAACAGCATAAACATAAAACTTTATTAGTTCGCCCTATTGGCTATAGATGGCAGCACGTTACCACTTGAAAATTTAAGTAGCCATTATGGCGAACTAATAAAGTTTGAAAATATCCTATTTGTAACTCCGAACTGCTCGGCTGTAGCGCTTCAAAACCGGCGCCAATCGATTCCTCGTGGCCAAAAACCCCAGACCCCCAAGTTTACTGGAGTTTATTAATTCTGGGGCGATTTTCGACTTGGCAACCATTCCTCGTATTATAGTATTAGATATATTTATGTTATTTATTTTTCTTATATGCCTATACTTTTAAATGTATCGTTTTTAGGTTAGGTTTATTATTACTTTTTATTTGTCATTGTTTAATCGTTTTTTCGTACATATACATCAAAATTTCCACGCGAACAGAGTCACGGGTAATAGCTAGTGAATGAATAAACTTGGCATGGTTTGAATGCCAAACAAATCCGTAGGACGTCACTATAAGACGCAAATATCATGCAAGCTTGTCATACTTTGATGTTTCTTTTGTATGTACTACGCTGGGCATGAATTGATTTTTTCATTCCTAAATTTCACCAATAGACAAAAAGAATATAAATGGCTCCTGGATAATGGAATTTTTTTTGCCCCATCATTTTATTTTAAATAATTCTATAATCTGTATAAATGATACTATAATTTATATAAATAATGCTTGCTGTCATATTAAATTTCCCTTAGAACTATCTGTTTCATAATACATGGGTCGGTCATCTAGAATTTTTTTTCTCATTGCCCGTAAAAAAAAAATAATAAAAAAAAAAAACAGCGTAGAAAGATTTACTGCAAAGGTAAGAGTAATCTGTCAGTTACTTCTTACCATAAGAAACATCGAAATTGTAACATTTGTCATACCTGAAATAAGTTTTTGCTTCCCAGTTTTGTAGAGCCTTGCTGCCAGCGTGTAATAGTTGTCTACAAATCTTCATTTGAGTGAGAGTGATGCCCAGACAGGTATTTCTTCAGGTGTAAGAATAGGTAAAAATCATTGGGAGCAAGATCAGGACATTCAATTATTAATGGTCAACACCTGCCAGCGGAACTTCTTGCGAAATGTTTTGTGAAATTTGATGTATGTTGGGCAGCATCATAATACCAACGTCTTTTGTTCTGAAGGGATTGTCGGAACATGTCTAGTGTTGTGCAGTAACGTTCATCGTACCACATATCATCAAGAGGTCTATGGGCAGAATGCTTTTCCTATCTCACAGAATGGTGTATATCAATTTCCATGTGGATACAGTCTGCTTGAATTTGGTTCTACATGGAGATCTACTGTGACGTCAAGGCAATGACTGTTATGCGATTCCTGTGTGAAATCAGCAACCCACATCTCATCATCCTTGCTGAGGAATTCATCGTCTTTATTATAGTATCGCTTCAGAACAATCAATGCTGCTCCCATGTTTTTCATTTGTTGTTTGGGTGTAATACATTTCGGTAAACCACCTGGCTCAAAATTTTATTCTGAAAAACTGGTGTTTCATGACAATTTCATGTATTACAGTTCTTGATATATGCGAAAAATAGCAACTGATATGTGTAAGCACAGTGTGGAATTTTTTTAGAAATATCTATTGTTCAATGATCTGAGTTTTTTATTGGAGCCTTGGGCTCATCAAAATTCCATCTAAATAGACATTCAATAATTACAAATTCAAATGAATGAATTTATTAATTACCAATTTAATACAACATATTAACTTATTTCTGTTTTGAAATTTTGATGGTATTCTTTATTGGTAATTGTTTAAAATAGACTTATTCTTTTTGAAGCAAAGTTTTGTTTTATGTAAAATAAGAAAGGTCACTAAAAAATTTGTATTATTTATTCAGGAATCACTTTGTAAAAATGGTTTGAGGAATTCTATAATATTTGTAATAAAAGGTGTAACTATTTCCCCCTCCCCTCTTTTTTTCTCAAAAATTCTTTAAATAGTCTTTATTGCATCATATTACTGGTACATACCATATTATCTAGCATCACTTGTATTTTTAATAAGTTCACCATTAGTTTGGATCTTCTACTCATTGTGGAAACTGGATATTTATTTTTACTTTGCTGGAATTCCTTATTTGCATAGAATTCAGTTTATGCAAATGTTCATTATATATAAAAGGCTTTGTGTTATACGTTTGAAATCTGATGTACAGCGAGGAGAACTGTCGCTTGTAATTTTTTTCTTTAATCTCTTCTTATGTGACTTAGGGCACGCTGATCCAGAATAAATGTTTTTGATCAGAGATTCGTCCCTTTTTGCCTTATACATTCACAGCAACTACTGCTTTCAATCGTCAACTATTTTGTCTGGCTGAGATAAAACGACCATGCTACACAATTCAAAAATGCATATACTTTCTTAGTATTCTTGTTGAATGATTGATTATTATTAATTTCTTTCTATAAATAGATGAAAAAGCACATATTTAGCATTTTTTTTTTCTTTAATGTATTTTCATATGACTTAGAGCAAACTGCTCCAAAATAAATGTTTTTGTTCAGAGATTCGACCATTTTTATCTTGTACATCCACAGTATCCTCTGCTTTTAATCATCAACCATTTTGTCTGGCTGAGGAAAAATCATGCCACAAAGTCCAAACATTTATATACAATGCTTTCATACTATTCCTGCTGAATGATTGATTACAAAGAGTTTCCTTCTGAGAATAGATGAAAAATCACGTGCTTGTTTAGCAATTTTTTTCTTTCTTGAATATATTTTTATATTACTTGGTTCAAGTTGCTTCAGAATAATTTTTTTTCTTTAAAGGCTTGTCCATTTTTGACACGTCCATGTTATGGGGAGTTGGACTTATGGTGATAAAGTACCTTCAATTTCATTAATGGGAGTGTTTTCTATTTTTACTTTTTTGATATTCCTCACAATTTTTAGATGCTTCTGTGCGTTTCTATTATTGATTTCAATATTACTGTCATTCAATTTCTTCAGCACATACTACAGCTTTTTCTTATGTTGCAGTACATTAGCTAGAAATAAATAAAAACAAATTAAAACTTGTCTTATAAAGTAAAGCAATTTACAAAAATACCATAAAAATTTCTAACTGTAATTATTTTATTAAACTAATTTATAAACATATTTAAAATTGAGCTTTAACCTTAATTTTCACATTAATTATTTTTTAACTAACTTTTCTAGAAAGGTTTAATTAAACTGAATTTTACATTAACGCCTTTTTACACATGAAGTATTTAATCCCTAAATGTCTTTTATAGAATTTAATATATTATCTAATAATAAGTAAATGGACTATGTACTAAAAGAGATAAACACAATTTAGCTCTATTCAATAATTGGTAGAACCAGCATTTAACAGCTTGAACCCTCAAAGTCATGTTTTCTACAAGTGTTAAAGAGATAGACAATGGTATTTTTTCCCTCTCGGCTTGGAGAAGACATGCAAGTTCTTCCGCCAATTTTGAATAGTTGCTGCACCCCTTAATTCGGCGATCTAATTCATCTCAGAGGTTTTCTATAGGATTATTCAATTTGGTCTTTGGGCTGGCCAATCCAGTCGGTCCACACCATTATTATCATACCAACATGAAAAGTGTTATTTTCATTGTGAAAGTAATAACGATCCAACCCGTAAAATTGCACAGCATAGGAATCACACTGTTGTCTAGAATAGTGGAGTAGGAGTCGACGTTGAGTTTACCAAGAATTGGGATCAAGGATCCTGGTCCATACCTCGAGAAACATCTCCAGACTATTATTTTACCTCCGCCAAACTTTACTATAGGAGTAATGCATTCCCGCAAAAGAAGTTCTCCATGCATACGCTAAATCCAGACTCTGCCATCCCACTAGTAGACAATAAACCTTGATTCATTCCAAAAAGCCAGTTTTCACTCATCCATAGTCCAATATCAACATCCCTTGTACCACTTCAAACTAGAAGTGTGGTTGGATTTTGTAACCAGAGGCTTATGGGCATCAAGACCATATATACCAACAAGAGTGCTCCCTTGGAATGGTATTTATCAAAACAACAGTCCCGGATGCTTGTTGGAGCTCCTGGAGATATCGGTTTGGTGCGGTTTCCCCCAATTTCTTTGGACTGCACTTGTAGATCTCTATCTCTTAATTTCGCGAGTCTGGCGGGTCGAAGCACATTCCCACAACCACCTTTCACTTCTTAATCGCAAAAGTCACTGTCGATTTTGGAATGTTTAACTCACTAGTTATTGGTCATTTCTATGATATCCGACAATTACGCTTTCCTCAAAGTCAGGCGGCTCTGAATTTCGTTGCATTTTGCATGCGATTGATGTAAGTGCTGTTTCCTATATGACATATAAATACAGATTTCCTATATGACATATAAATACAGAAAGTGTGATGTAGATCAAAATCGCTGATATTCTTGTTTGCCTGGATGTCCAAATACTTATTAGTAGATAGTGTAGGAGTCTAATGATCATAACAATTTAAATTATTTCAAAAAATTTAACCATTAGACATATATTTCAAGATTTTCAACAAAAAGAAATGAGATTGTATTTATACGAAGCAAAAATAAATATTTTCAAAAATTTAAAAAGCTGATTATTACTTTCTTGTTACAAATTTTGACAGTGCAGAGCAGTCAAATAATGAGTATAGCAAAAATATCTATCTTATAATATGACGAGCAATTAACTAGAATTAAAAATCATAACATTTCCTTTCAGAAATGCTTGAATTTAATTATTTGTAAAACTAATATTATTAGAAAAATCCATATCTTTTCACATGTATTGATTCTAATTAGTTGTTTATTTTAAGCTGTTGCATTAAGTTTCGTGAATTTCAAAAAGCGAAAGTTTGCCTTTTTAAATTGCTTTTGCCCTTGAAAACTTAAAAGCATTATATAAATTTTTATCCAAAATGTATACAATTTATATAGATTCAGTAAAAAAGTGATTTTCAACAAACGATGCATTTATTGTTTTAAACATACAGGTAGTTACCGAAGTAATGGAAACACCTGTGAATAAAAGTGACATTTTTGAATGCGCTTCGTAAGCATTAAAGTATCATGATAGCCACAAGTTTTGTTTTTCTAAATAACAATGCATATATTCTGGTAGCTGGTGTTACCTTTATTAAAGTTCTGTAATTCTTGGAGGGTTTTGTTTCTCTTTTTTTTCCAAATCGTGAAATACCAGAGCTCTCAAATTTTCAAAGAAAGATTTTAGATTTTTTTTTCTTTCTAAATAATATTCTGATAGCTTGTATTACCTTTATTAAAGTTCTGTAATTCTTGGAGTTTTTTTTTCTTTTCTCAAAAACGCAAAATACCAGAGATCTCAAATTTTCAAAGAGGTCAGCTGTTGGAGTCTGTCTAGCTGGAGCAAGTGTGACAGAATCATCACAACTTTTAGTCGTTTCTAAAGTCATGACAACATACACTCAGCACGGCAAGACAAATTCGTCAAAGCAAAATAATGGGTGGGAAGTGTAGCTTAGAGAAAGAGACCAGCGGGTATTGTTGCAGACTGTAATGTCTAAAAAGCGAATAACTACAGCAAAAGTGACAGCGGAGCTCAATACCCATCTGGATTCTCCAGTGTCAATGATTACAGTTAAAAGGTACCTTCATAAACAGAGTATTTATGGCAGAGCAGCAATTCCCAAGAAACTTGCTTCACATGTTAATGGTAAACATCGTCTACAGTGGTATGACATTCACAAAACCTGGTCGATTAATAAGTGTAAGACGAATCGTGTTTCACACTTTCCCTAAAAAAGGACGGGTACACGTTTGGACGTCACCTGTGCAAGCACATGATCGTGATTGTCTCCTTCCAATTGTCAAGCTTGGAGGTGGATCTGTCATGATATCCCTAGTAGTATACAAATATTGTACAATTTTTTATGATATTGATCACTATTCACAATATTGTTTAATATCATATAATATCGCACAATAATATGCAATATAGTGCAACAAACTGTACTACCTGGGATGGGCATCCATGTCTTGTTTCCGGCTGGACCAGTTGTAACCCTTGAAAGATGGATAATTGGGGAGAGGTATAGAGAATTTTTAGCAGACCAGGACCATCTTATGAGGCAAACTTTTTCTAGTTTCCTGCTAGAGATGGAATTTTTCAGGATGATAATGCACCTATCCATACAACGGCACTTGTCCCATCATGGTTTGATGAACACGAGGATGAAGTTAAACATCTGCCTTGGCTTGCACAGTCATACGACTTCAATACAATTGAACCTTCGTGGTCTATTTTAGAGCGCTCAATACGGAATTGTCATCCTCCACCGACATCTCTTCAGAGCTTTCACATTATCTTCAAGAAGAATGGTACAATATTCCTCTAAACACTATTCAACATTTGTATAAATTGATTCCTAGGCGAATCTAAGGACAAGCCAAAGGCGGTCCTAAACATACTAATAAAGGATTCTTTATAAATCTAAGGTGTTTCCATTATTTTGATAATCACCTGTATGAAATATGATCTTTAAATTTAGATAGGAAAATTTAAACAAAAATAATTCAATTATGTATTTTTAAACAAAAGTGTTTGACAATATGGCATCTTCAAATTCAATATACACACATAGAAACAAAATGGGAGATTTTAAAACATTAAATGAAATATTTAATTATAAATAGAAACTTTTTTAAGCTGAAATGAAAGAAAAATAAACTTTTTTATATGCATAGATTTTTTTTATTAATATATATATATATAAATATTTTTTACTGAGGCAAGAAGAATACAAACTTCATGATCACATCCAGCAACTAAATACTGAATGGATGTTGAATAATTTATGTTATAACAGTTGTTAACACTAACAAACGAATGTATTAAAAATAAATTGACAACAGGAACAGTATACATTTCATTACACTTCACAATAAACTTTACAGCAAGAGAACTTTCTCCAATCAAGATGGAACTGAGAACACGTTTTTTTCCAAAATAATAAGTCGTATATTGGCATGGAGAAGCATTTAATAATTAAACACAAATCTTCATTCAAAATTCAAGAATATAATTTCCTATGCATTAATTCACAAGGCAAAATATCACCTTTCTCCAAAATATCTTACCTCCTTTCAGAATCACTTGAAATTTTTATGCTGTTATTAAAAGAAATCAATATATTTTTATGTGTATTGATTTTAATTAGCTGCTTTTTAAATTATTGCACTAACAAACCAGGTGAATAAATAATGATGAATACTTTGTTGTGAACCCAAGCAATAGCTTTTCCAAGTTGGGACATAATTTTAACCTTTTTTGTGCATTATTTTTTATTTTTTGTAAAATAAATCAGATTAATAGAATTCATGCTATGGTTTATAGGAAAAATGTTTTAAAAAATAAATTCTAGTATAAATATTAGGGTGTCTCAAAAGTTTCTTTCTCATCGCACTATGAATGGCCTTGTGGAAACATGCAATCTTATCTATTAGCCGTCTATCTCATTTGGTGTAAGGACCTTCAAACATCGCAAAGCCGGGATTACAAAGCCAAAAAGTTTCTTTGTCCATTTGATGGGATTAGAAAGACGTAATTTTCTACGAGCTACCTTCTCAAAGTGAAACAATAAATTCTACGAAATACTGTGATAAACTGAATCAATTGAAAGTTGCCATAACAAAAACGGCCAGAATCAATGAACCGGAGAGGCACTGCTCTTCATCATGACAGCGCGAGACCACATTTTGCATTAGTCGTAAGAGAGAAACTTTTACAATTTGATTTGGATATTTTACGGCATCTATAAACTGTTCATATCTCGCCCTATCTGATTATTACTTCTTAAAAAAATCTCTTCGCGAAAATCGCTCAGATTTAAATTCCTCGAAGAAATGAAAGCGCATCTCGAGGATTACTTCTTGCTCAAAACACAGCAATTTTGGAAAGAAGGCACAGTGAAGCTTCCTGAGAGATGGAAGAAGGTAATAGTGCAAACGGGTTCTTATTTAACAAAACAAATATTGTATATTCATTTCATATTAAAAATAGGAAAGAAACTTATCGGACACCCATACATAAAACAGTATGATGGAAATATCCATCATATAGCACATTTATATATTTTAAGCTCCGTACAAAATCTTCAAAACTCTTCTCTCCTAGATTTTTCCTCTCATTATCGCATTCATTAGCAAAAAAAAATTGAGATTAGTTATAAAAAATATTCAAGAAATCGCACGTTCTTTTCAACCACAACAAACAGCGGGATGACAAATTCAAACCCGCTATAACGATTCAGACATTTGAATTTTTTTTTTCACAGCTGCGTTTCTTACTACGCAATAGTAGTGAAAAAAGCTGCCAGCAGCAACCAATTTACAATGCACATAATTTGATTAAAATTTTTTTGTTCACTAAATGTTTTGATGAAAATTTTATCATCATACAAAGACGGGTTTTAGATCGCATGAGATAATTGAGTCAATCTCTCAGCTCCAAACAAGTGCATTGGTTTGAGAGATGGATTTCAGTGATGCCAGTCAAATCAACGATAAATATATTCTATATAGGCCCAAGATTAAATCTATCATAAGCTCAAAAGTTCATACATGACTTATCTTATAATTTTCGCCTAAATAAAAATATTAGAGTTGTCCAAATGAAAGAGTATATATTAGAGTTGTTCCGATTATATCAGAATGGCTGCAGCTATAGCAGCACCACCGAACAAGGTTATAAAGGCCAGTAAGTGGTCTTTACTGCATACGGCGCTCAACAGTGAAAGCTGTTTGTGGAATTCTACAAAAATAAAGTCGCCTTATGCAAGGATGCGTCTAGGTTGGTATAAAGCGAGGCAGTAAGGTTGCAGATTCTTCGACTGTCGTGGACCACCCATCATTGATTTTCTGTCCCAAGGAAGCTCTATCAATTCAACTCAATTCTGCACTACTTTGACGAAACTACGGAAAGTAATCAAAAGCTAACTGCCAGGGCTTCTCACACAAGTGATTCTTCTCCATGATAATGCCCGTCCACAAGTCTCATATGAAATCCAGACAACCTTAAAAAATTACGTTAGGAAGTGTTAAAACAATTGTCGTATACTCCGGATTTGTCACCTTGTGACTATCATATCTTTGAGGCACTGAAGAGAGTATTACAAGGGATACGTTTCCACTTGGATGACGAAGTGAAGGAAGCTCTGCAGGATTTTCCCAAGAATCAACAGCCATCTTTCAACAGCTAAGACATAAACCTGCTGTATAAACGATGGGGCTCATGTTATAATGCCCAAGACGATTTTTTTATAAAAAAAATTCCAATAAAGATATTCCTTTCATTCAACTTGTCCACTTTTCATTTAGTCCACCTATATATTTTAGAGTTTATAAGAAAAACACCTCCTTTATTGAATACTATATTTAATTATTGATCCAAGAAACTATATATGTAATGTAACTGAAATTCAAAAGTTAGCATAGTTTTGATTGAAACAAATGATATGAAAGGAATATTATAACTATAAATTTAATAAATCTTAGGCAAAGAGATTGAAAAATCATACTGGGCTTCTATTTTTCCACAAATGATACATTTTTAGCTCGAAAAGAAATTAAATAACAAAATTAAAATTTCCCTTTATGCCGAAATAAATGATATTTCAAGCGATCTTTCCGATGAAACTTCTTATTACAAATTTTACAAATGTGTTGAGGTTCTTGCAGATGTAGCCTCACATGAGCTTGCAAATTATCTTTTCTTGTGAAACATCTCCCACATATCTCGCATTCATGTGAAGAAGGAAACACAGGAAAATTGAATGTTTGACTGTCAGTCCCGCTGGTTGAATATGTAAAACTACCACCACATAAATGGGTTTGAAGTGAAGAAGTAAAAGGCTTGAGAGCTGCAAAAGCAAAGCAGAATTCTTAATACAGAACACAAATTAAGACATTAAATTGTATGAACAAAAATAATTGCAATAAAATCCACAATGCTTATTAAATAAGAACACAATTCACAAGGAAGTATAATTCTGATGAACATGACATAAGAATAGGATGATATTCAACGAATCTATTTAATCAATTAAAAAATGAAAGTGAATCAAATTCATTACGTCTGACTACATTTGATGTTTTATAGCATATGAATGAAAACATATCATAATGAAACACAAGAAGAAAAAAAAAAAAGAGCAATGTTGTTAAATACCAATTCATCAGAGCAATGCTGTAAAAAAAAGCCATAAAATGCAGAATAATTAAAGTAAATTTTAAAAAAATACACAGAGCAGTGTAGTCAGTTATCAACTCATCAGAGTAATGCTATAAAAAGACTATAAAACACAGAATAGCAATAAAAATAATATTGTACGTAAAAAAATATAGTAAAAACATTTAAAAATTGACAAATACTGAAGGAAAATATGTTCATTCATCAAATGATTTTATACTTCCAAAAGTAAAGCTCAGACTCTTTAAAAATAGCAATATTAAATTATCTTAATGTAGGAATACCTTATTATTTACAATTTTCTTACAAATAGAATTTGTTCCTTATCAATAAAAAAAAATGAAACCTTTTCCATTGTTTTAATAATACCATATACTAAAAACACACATTCTCTGTTAAAAAATACTTACCATAAAAATTATGGGCATATCTATAATAATATAGAAGTTTGGCTAATTTGTCATGAATTATTCAATTGATAATTTACAAGTAACATTTTTATTTGCTATCCATTCAACCCCTTCCAATCAAACATTTTCGTTTGATATTAATTCAACTCTTAGCAATCAACATTTTCTCTTGCTATTCATTCAACTCTTTGCAATCAATTTTTTCACTTGCTATTCATTCAATCCTTTGCATTCAATATTTTCACTTGCTATTCATTTAACCTTTTACAATCAACATTTTCACTTGCATTACAACAAAGTAAGTAGTGACTAAGAGTTATCCCTCGAGTGTAAAGGGGTAAAAATAATTCATTGTAAGCAAGCAACAACAAAATAAAACACTAAGTTATTAAAGGAAGGTTTTCTTAAAGAAAAGAAATGTTTTGATAAATAGATTTAGGATTTGAATGATGTAAAGCAAGAATCCAATTGGACACATTAAGCAAATTAAATAAAAATAGATATTTAAATGATGCCATTAAAAGATGATCTGAAAAGATATGTCTTAATCTCTCATTCCTTTAAAGAGGATTGATTTCTAATAACTGACTAAAAATTTCAAACACTAATATTTGATATCATTATAAATAATCATGAACACCAGAAATTTAACATATAAAATTTATTTTTCTTTGTATAGAAGAAATCAAATCTTATAACAAGAAAAGACAGGCATTTAAAGTAATTTACGAATAAATAATAGATTCATTATTATTTTGGTTGAAATTTTATATATTACTTATTTAAATAGTCACAAATCAATTTTTCCCCAAATTTTTATAATATAAAAAAAAAAAAAAAAAATTACAAAAAATAAATATACAGAATATAAAGATTTCTTTAAAATATATAAATAAATCAGCTAAATTTAACAAGGCATTCATAAAATTTCATTCAAATATTACTCAAACAAAATTACGAATACTACAAATATTAAGCAACAAATATAAAATATGACTAATTTGCAACCAAAAAGTATCATAAACAAACATAAGTAGAGCAAGATGTATCCCCAACATCGTAATTTTAATTTAAATATAATATTTTGACATATTTATATTTAATAAGACATTCATATCAGTAATTTTATTTTTACTACCAAATGAAGTTCGATATCCCAAAATATGATATATTGAATTTATAATCATCAGTCAGCATACCTCTATAACAATTACAAATGGTCACAATTCTTAGATGTTTTAATATAAATTTCATTATACAAAGTATTGAAAATAAAATATACTTACTTATGTAAATACAACACTAAAATATTTCATTTTAATATTTTAGGTTCCTGCAAAATATCTCCTTTAAAAGATAATACAAATGAGTGTTATTACTTCCCAATTTTTAAAAATTTAAATTATAGATGCCAAAAAATGATAATAATAATAATACATTTAGAAATATTCTTTTTGATGAGTAATCAGGTGCATTTGAAGATTATCAGAACGTCGAAAACGTTTCATACACAAGTGGCATTGATAAGGTTTATGATCAGTATGTGTCAACAAATGCCTCTTTAATGCAAATGAGTAAACAGTCCTATATCCACAGATATCACACATAAAAAGTGGACGATCGGCAATATGACTTCTTTCATGCTCCTCTATTTGGCTTCTAGTAAGTGCATTATATTCACAAAAGCTACAACTGACAATATTTTGATCACCAGATGCTTGCTTGGCAGGAATCAGTAAATTTTTTAGAACTAAAAACAAGAAAACAAAACAGAATGATTAAATTCTAAAATTAAATTATTCTGAATTGAAACTAATTCTTTTTTTTTGTCAAAGAAGAAAGAAAAATCAATATTATATGGAAATTAACTTAATTTCAAACTTTACTAAATCAATCCAAATATGCCGGTGATACAAAAGGATTCTGGTAAATAGAGAACAATTAAATTAAAACAAAACAATTCACTGTTGTGCGCAAGCAGTATGTACAGGGTAAGCCAGAAAAACTTACTTATTTGAAAAAACTCCCGAGCAGGAAGTTGGGTGGGCAGAGGGCTGATATGTAGTGCTACTGGAGGGGGAAGTCCCCAAGTTTGTTTCTCCCTCTTGTCAGTTGCCATCATGCTGTGGTCTAGAGCACAGCGAGTTTTCGCCGCCGAGAGCTTCTTTTCTTACGGTCGCTCACCTGTTGCTAGCAACAGGTGAGCGACCGTAAGAAAAGAAGATTTCTTTAAATGAAGAAAAGAATATTTCTTTAAAATATTGCCAATATGATTCCTTTCATGCTTTTCTATTTCTCTTCTAGTAGGTACACTAGATTCACAAAAGCTACAATTGACAGTCTTTTGACTACCACATGCTCACTTGGCAGCAATTAGTAACTTTTTTGAAACTACAAATAAGAAAATAAAATAGAATGATTAAATTTTTATATTACATTAATATTTTGAACTAAAACTATTATTTTGTGTAAATGTGGGGAAAAAATCAACATAGAAAACTTAATTTAAAACTCTACTTAATCAATTTAATCATACAAGGCGATTCAAAAAAATTCTGATAAACAGAGTAATTCAATAAAACCCAAAACATTCACCATTGTGTACAAGCATCATATAGTCATGAATATCAGCATGCTTAAAGTAATACAAAAGAAACACAAAATAAATGAGCAGAAGTACAAGGAATGATCCACTAGGAAAGTAGGAATTGAGGACGAGAATATCATTACCCAGAGTGGAGTTTACCCAGATGCTAATTTCTTTAGACCAGTCGTTCCAGCTGATAGTATTAGTGCTGAGACCTGAAACAGTGACAGTAATGGCAAGATGTCTAGATAAGTGATCTCTCACAGAGGTGCGATCTGAGATACTATTTCCATAGGCCAAGAATGTGCTTCTATCAGACATTCACAGGCAAATTGTGGAAGTGTATAGGAAGCGAAGCAATGAGTCGACAATAGATGGTAAAATGGTGTCGTTTTTTTGAAGCAGGCAGATATATTGCTGGAAATGTTTAGGAGGGAGATCTGGAGCCACCTCCCCATACAGCCCAAGTTTCACTCCCAGTGACTATTTTCTTTCCCTGGCATGGTAGAAACACTTATCTGAAACAAGGTCCATATCAGACAGTGATATTCAAAAAGGTGGTGAGAACTGATTCAGTAGCCAGGGACCTGATTTTTATCAAGCGGGGTTAAACAAAGTGGTTCAGGTGTGATAATTGCCTCAACAAATTCAGAGTAGAGAAGTGACCGCCACATGTCTCTTAATTACCATTTGTATCTTCTGTCTATCGTTCATAAAGCATTTTTCTTTTGCCTTAAACTTTTTTTGGATCACCCCTTGTAATTTATAAAATAGTCATGCATAATATTACAGATGATATTAAAAATAGTGGTATTTAGTGCAACATAAGCTTTGCAAAAGCAAATTATGATTGAAAACACATTCAAATATTCCCAATCCATTATGCATATATGCTATTACTTCAAAAATCCTTGATAAGATTTTTTTTCTTCGATGTTAAAGTTATTAAAGAACAAAATTTTTCAAGAATCATCATGAGAAAAAAAAATAATGTTGACAAATAGTAATTGCAGTGGTCAGGTAAAGGAACTGAACTGCCCTTTAACCATGCTAGATGACATAAAATAAATATGTTCAAGTATATTGATTGAAATATGATAAAAATGCAATTTTGAACACTCATTTATTTTAACTACACAATTACACTAAGCACAATCAAGCTTCTTAGAATGGCTTCATTTTACAAAACAACAACATAAAAAAAGATAAAGAAGAAAGTTGTTAAATTAAAAATTCTTGTATTCTGGTGATAGAAAGCATGATTATTTTTTTAATCAATTGCCACTTCATTATTACAATAATTTGCTCATAAAAAGAAAAAAGTCTTCACAGTGATGGAGAAAAACTTCACAGTCAATTTTACAACTTCACTCTACGTCGTTTCCGTTTAAAGTTTTTTAAGAGATGATGTTTTCTTTTATACTCATTCTGCATATATAATGCTATCATCAAGCTTTTCTCATATTAATTAAGTCTTTTAAATAAACAATTAATTCAAAAACACAAAATATAATAATTTACATGATAAGCAATTTAGAATAATTTAATTTTAAATTTTATTTTGATAACAAATTTCTATTACAAAGATTAAATGGCATTAGTTTTTAATGGATCTCAAGATAATAATGGTAAATATCCATTATAAAAATAGATTGTAAATAAAAATAGAATTGTTGATATAAATATAACATTAAAATATATTATTTTTACTTCTTAGCTTTCTATAAAACATAATTTTTAAATTGTAATGAATTATGGACAAAATGTATTTTGCAATTTGAAAGGATGGACTTTTGACGAAAAAATAAAATTTAGAAATTGTCTTTTCGATGTGTTAGCATATGCATATTAAGGTTATCAGTACGTCGAAAGCATTTCATGCATAGATGGCACTGGTATGGCTTATAATCTGTGTGCGTCAGCAAGTGTCTCTTTAACTGGTTTTTACGGTCAGTTCTATATCCACATACATCACATATAAATGGACGTTCGCCAGTATGACTTCTTTCATGATCTTCCAATTGGTTTCTGTTAGGTGTAAAATATTCACAAAAACTACAACTGTATACTTTTAGGCCACTAGATGCATCCTTGGCAGAAGTCAATAATTTTTTTAAAACTATAAATAAAAAAAACCAAAATTAAAATAAAATCATGGAAAAAACGTTTTTTAACGCTAGATTATTTTACATTGCTGGTAAAAAAATGCAATATTATAAGAAAAATAATTTAGTTTCAAAAACTGTTTTCACCTATATTTGTTTTAATAAAATGTTCTGAAGTTATATGATGATTCTTTTGGATTAAATTTTATAATTTTGAATTGTTGTCAATCAATGAAAACAACACTAAACCAGTACTATACCTCCCTTTCTATTACAACATACCAAAATGAAGACATCTGACCAATGATGGTACATTTAATGACAATAATCTACATTAATCACATGTATTTTCTGAAATGCCATCTTAAACCCATTTTCAGAAACTGAAATCCTATCACACATTAAATTACATTACTAACTTTATGAAAACTGACAATGAATTTTCTTTCAAGATACATTGCAAAAATGTAAAATGATATGCATATGATATTAAAATCTCAGATTAAAGATAGTCTTATAAGGATACAATTGAAGTATAATATTCTCCAAAAGAGAGCATTTGGGAGATTTTTTTGAAATGATAATTTAAGATCAGGACATTAATTTAAATGCAAGCCAAAATATAAGTTAGAATGGTTGTATTTTACAGAGTACATGACCATAAAATAAATAAATAAAAATAATCAAAGAAAATATATTTTGAAAATACTCATGGAATATAACCGAGTAAGTTTACTTATCTTTATAAAAGCATACACATTTTAGAGCAATCATAATTAATGTATTCACATTAATGCCTCATTTTACATGGATTGCAATCTTTAAGTTTGGACAGACAATATCTCACACAGCAACAACCTCTCCAATTACAAACATAGTATTAACAGCTGGATATATCATGCACAACAACACGCATATAGAGGCCAAATTAAGCAGTACATTTTCAGTGAAATCTGTTCTGTTTAGGTTGAAGTTGATCTTTTTTAAAAAATTAATACAGTGTATTATTTCCAATAAATAAAGTAATAAATTAAATACTTAGAGTAATGGATACACACAGCAATAGTAAAATAGGAATCATAGCCAAGCTACAAAATTAGTATTACCATTAAATTTCACTTATTTTATAGTAAATGGAGACTAAAATATAAATTAATTTGATTTCTATGTTTATGAATATAGTAAATTGAATATATTTCAAGGATATTCAAGAAATGTATTACAATTATCGCAAAACTAAATTCAAAGAAATGATAAAACTGAAAAGAAAACAATTATGCATTAAGTAAATATGATATGAAAGAAAAGATGATTAAAAAATGAAGACATTCTGAGAAAATTATATAATACTTATAATTATTTTGTAAAGCTTAATATTACAAAATGTAATAATATATTAATGCAAGAAATATGCATTTAGACAATAAAAATAAATATCACTGGAAACTTTATTTACTTAATAAATTACCATAACTGTCTACAAAAATATATCACATACATCAATATTACATTAATAACAAAAAATGAAATAATTGAAAATTATAATTCTTCAATTATCCTTTGTAATACTGTTAAATAATTTTTACTTACAAACAATATATTTTATAAAAAAATGTAGCAAACATAAAACATTTAGTTTAATTATTAAGAAAGTAGTATTACATCTGGTAAAACACAGATTAAGACAATAAAAATTGAAATATGCAGATGTATAATATAAAAATGAAATATATTTTCAACTTTCTTTCAAATGAATTGCTTTATGGCATTGTAAATTAAATTTGCGATTGAATCTTTTATGACAAATTTTACATTCAAATGGACGTTCGCCAGTATGTATCATCATGTGTGCCTTTAAGTAGTATTTTTTAGACAAAACCTTTCCACATATTTTGCATTGTTCTGATATGTCCTTAGTGTGAGTTCTGCTCATATGTAAATACCTCTCGAATCCTGTAAGAGTAAAAAAAATATATATAATTTTCCTTTTATATTTTAAAACAGAGAAATGAATATCTTATTTATATACTCTTGCCTTTTCAAGTAGTC
>JAPMOQ010038165.1:2238575-2252591 GCA_026543055.1 Argiope trifasciata
TTGGAGACGACTCCGATCTCGGAGGCGTCTCCAAATTTATATATATATATATATATAAATTTTATAGCGATATGAAATTTTATGAAAATTGAACTATGTATATTTAATTATTTTGTAACGTTTCTCTTATAACTACTGCCATATAATATGCATTGTTTTTTATTTTACATTTCGTTTTAATGTTTCAAAATTAAATGGATAATCTTGAACTTAATCGCCAACAGTCTAAAACTTTTTGCCGAAATTTTGGTTAAGTCGGCTTAATCAATCGATGTCTGAAAAAATTATCGCTTTTAATTTAATAATTTGTTATAGATTAATTGCGGTAAATTGGAAGATCAATAAAAAGACAAATGTGAACAAATAACATTTTTATTACAGTTAACAATATACAATATTTATACAATAATATGCAATCAGCATGTATCATCATGCAAATGTAGGCAAATTGATGAACGTTTGCCCACAGTGATATAAAAATTCTTATCGCATGTAATACAGAAAAAATTAAAATCGTACTTTTAAAAAATAAATTGATGAAAATATCAAAGAAATAAATAAACGAATAACTAAATTTGTACCTTAATATTTTGAAATTTTAATTTGATAACTGTCAGTGGATTTCAACAAATCAACTGACTAACATTGCCCTCGACTTTGAGATAGTCATAACCTTAATGACTGTACCAGAAAATAGATTTCAATTCTAGTTTTCAGTTTTCTCCTGTAAAGTTATGTAAATATCTGGTACAATAGTTCTACTTCTTGTCAAAGGTAATCTTTTGTTCGGAATTCCATAAGAAGATGTCAATGAGTATTCAAATTTAATTTTATGTTCACTTTTTTGTTTATTATGTCTCGAGTATGCTTTGAAAACACCGGATTTGGCGTTTTTATTTCCATATTTTATTTATATTTCTTAGAAAAAAATTAGAGCTTATTTTTAAGGAATTTCTGCCAGAAGTGCGTTGTTCTTGCTTTGTCTGGCAACGTATTAAAAATAAACGAAAGCAATTATTAAAAAAAATTCTTTTGAGAATTCCTAATTCTGCTTTGTAAAAATTTGGAAGCAATAGAATTTCAAATGAATCACTAAACGAAAAAATTCCAATTTTTAGTTTAAATATTTTAGACTATTAATGTTTTACTCTTGACCTCTCTGTTCCAGCTTCACCTTCGTCGTCTATTGATTGACTCCATCAGTCGTTGGGCTCTGTACTTGTTCAGCCTATGCTTGCTTCAGCCTGCCTGCTTTAAAACAACTTTTATAATATTAGTTTATTTCCCTTTGTCCTGTTTTCTCATAAATATTTTATTAATCACCCAAACAGCAAACGCATGCTAACTTACAAATATTTATGAATAAAAATGGATATCAAGCTGAAAATCGTTATAGGACAGGAAATTTGATATTTTATTTTTGGCATCTAGAATCTCTCGCCAAATGAATTTGGTTAATGCCGAAACCAGAAATCTATTCTAATGAAAAGGGCAGCAATGTTTAGAGGTCAATTAACGATTCATCCTACATGGGAAAGTCCAAATTTCAGAGACGATATGATGTGTAGAACACCAGCAAAATGCTTTATTAGCACAAAATGAAAAACAGCATTGTTTGAAATCTACCTAACATCGGAGCATCAGAGCATTCAGAGCATCGAACAGCATCGTGTGAATATAGTACAGTATCTTGTACTAGTAGAATAACACTAATTCAATCCACAAGAGAGCTAATCTTTCTGTATTCGGCAGCACTTAAAAAGTGTTTCTTGTTATTTCTACATTTTTTCCAAGTTGGTTTAAACAAGAGCTTAATTGTTGGGGATTTGGTATCGAATTGATAAATTTCAGCAACGTCTCATTCAATTGAGAAACATCATGATCTCATGATCAACATGTCTAAACTTGCCTTCAATGTTACCTACGACAATGTTGCGTTTGAGCCTGAATGGAAAAGACAATTGTCAAGAAATTCATAATTTCATTGATTTGGAAACTGAATAACGAGTGAGTGAATTTTGATTAAATTCACAGATGTCGAAGTTTACATTCTAAAATCTCAGATATGTATATAAACTACGTTAACGTTTTTTTTAATACTCAATTTTTAGTTTATTCTTTTCTGTCAATCAAGTTTATGTAAATATTTTCACATTTGTTCTTTACCAATTAAATAATAATTAAAAAACACACAGATTAAACATATTAAAATTTTGTTTTTAGATTTTTAAAAAGGCGAAAAATGATTTTCCCCTTTGAAGTAAACGTGCAGTTTGCAGAACTTTTTCAATATATTTTGTGAAGGAGATCTAAGTTCTTTACTTCATTCTTCCGATTCATGCTCATAAACTACGAGATTTAGTCGTAAATATTTCTAGCATTAAAAAAGAATCACTGGTCAAAGAAATGCTCAAGCGATAGTGTGTTTTTGCAAACTATAAATCATAGTGCCTGATAATTTCCAAACGAAATTCCTAATTAGAAATTTCTACGACATTTGATTCTACTGTGGTAAGCGTTTACCAGAACTTAAAAAAAAATCGGAATCTAATATTCAAGAAGAGTTCAGATCACCTATGGTTGTTTGATAAACCACCTGTAGATTGAGGAGAGGTTTGTGTCTCCTTATTTAGTTCTAATGAATTGATATCTTTTTTGATGTCTTCTTCCACGAAATTCCATGACTGAACCTCTGCGGATCCAAATATGGCAAAAATAACGCCACTTAGCATCACAAAGGATATGGAAATGAAGAATACAGTGTGCCATTCTGTGATAAGTTTCTGAAAGTAAAAAAAGAATATGTATCAGTATCTAAATAAGTTCTTGAGCAAATATTTTTCCTCATGGATTTATTTTAAGATTTAAAAGTATAAGTGAAACGATTTTATTGAATGTGTGATAACATTATAATTAAAATGAAATAAAGGAATCTGCTTGACGCAAATTTCTAGTTATCATGTGAAAATATTATTTTTTAAAGTCACGTGGTACCAATCCAATATAATTTTTTTAAAAATTTCATATGCCTTATATATCGCAATCACCAACATTTAGAAAAACAGTGGTTTTAAAGTGTTTAGACTAATTAAAGGTAGAAATATGATAGAAATTTTCAAAATAATACTTAGATAATTTGAATGAAAAAAAAAAAACCTTTTTTAAAAATTACATTTGCGTAAGTAGAGCTAAAGAGTACGAAAGTGCTCAATCGAAAATTTTCAAAATCTCTATATTTTTCTAAACCAGTCTTGTGGCTCTATCAGAGAGATTCAGGAAAAGAATGTTATTTTACTTACATTTCTTGTTATTACACCAACAATTATGGGTAAAAGGAATGAAACCCAGCATCCAGCACCATTCAGAAATGCAGATAAAGAACCTGAAAAGTAGTAATAATAATGTAAGGATCATTTAATTAATAAATAAATGATTCAATAAAGCTATAAGAAATGATTCAATAAACGGATTTTAAAGCTTGATGTTAACATCGAAACTTTAGGTCTATGTTTAATTTTGAGTTAAACCATCAATGAGTAGAATTTCATTTATTTATGTGTGCAGGATATAAAATATTCGTTCAATGCACCCTTACAAGATGAAAAATACATTGATTACTATAGCAGTCGGTCTCTATATATACATATGTACACTGTCAAATGATTGCATGTGATTGGTTATGAAATGAATGTGTTCGTGGAAATTCTAAAAGATTTTCTATCTAATCCCATTACTGGATATGAACTCTTTAAATTAATTCTGGAAGGGACTCTGACCAGACGTACGCCCAGGGTATAATCCAACGGTCGGATTTTATTTTTTTCTACATTTACAAATTCTTAATTATGAAGAATCTATATTTTGTGAACTGCAAACAATTGATTAAACTTGAAAAATGATTTCAATGATCACTGAGAACGCTAGAGCAAATATGGGAGCCGAATAACATAGTGATACGGCAGATGAAATAAATAAAATTCTTTATGTGAATATGGTGTAAAATTGATGGTTTGTTTGAAATTTAGACATGATTGATCAAATGAAAGAGATTGAAAATATTTAATAGATATATAAGTCCTGTCTTCAAATTCATCTTAATAATTAGAGTTTCAAACTTTAAATAACTTTAATCCCTATTTTATTTCAAAACAATCTTTATTACAGTTCTTAACAATCATATGCAATTTATATTTTTAAGAATAACAAAACTGAATATCTTTTCATTGCCATTCGATACAAAAACAAGCACACTGAAGAATAAATTAATAAATAAAACGATATTAACTATTATAATATTTTGAAGATAATATAACAATTATTATTAACTGCTATTTTTTCTGTATAAGTTCAATCCACAACAAATACATCTTTTCGCAATTCTACGTAGTGCACACAGAACTTGCTACATTGTGTAAATAAGTTATTTAGTGGAGAAAAAGCATTCTGATATCCTTGTTAGATTTTGTTACCTTAACCACATAAAAAAACGAGCATTATCTATTGCGCTACTACATCCACTTATTGGTTTATATGGCGTATATGTTAGCGGAATTGTGCCAATACGTAGGTTGAATTTCGCCAAGGATCGAACCTGCGATGTTCGGGTTTGAAAGCCAGTAACTTATCCACTATACAAAAATGGCCACCAATGTTTAGTGGTAGTTACTGGCTTATTAAGATATCACCACAGTTTACTTTCAATAAATATATTTAATTATAAATTTAGCACGTAAACCTTTTTTCTCAAGTTAAAATAAGTTATTTTACATCTAAAAGGAAGTTTAAAGATTTCAAATTTGAATGAAAATTGACTCACCAGCAAATCGTGGAGCCATGTCTATGCAGGTAATCATGGCACCAGCAGTTGCAACACCCGTGAAGAACATGGATACTGCAGCTGTCACTGCACTCATAGAACCGTTGCAGCCTGAAAAATAGGTTCCGAGAACTGCAGCCGAAAAACCAACGCATCCTATAAAATATTATACATGATTAGTTAAAAACAGTATTGTTATTATCTTTGTCATGAATTTAATATTGAGATGACAAAATATTGATGCTTTCATAATTTTTTTTGAATGTAAAAATTATGAAATATGAAATTATTGATTAAGGAATAAAATTTTACCTATTTATATTTAATATGCTGTAGTATCCACTTTTTCCCATTTTTTAAATTTCTGGTTTACCAGAAAGAAAGTAGGAAGCAAGTAAAAAGAATTGTATCATAAAAAAATCCAATATCGAGATTTTAGTGAACTTTTATGTTTTTTATCTCTCTTAGACCATCCATTTTTGGGATTAAATTAGTCTGCCTGTGAACATGATAATTAGAAGCGAAAACAAACTAAGTGAATGAAATTTGTTATACATTTCTAATAAAGATTTTTAGTATATGATGCCTTATAATAGTGGATCAATTTTGAATTTTGATTCTAATTCGTAAACGGAACCAAATCCGTCAATCTATTTATATGCGGATGAATGCGTTAGTTGAAGTACCAGAGATATAACTAAATGAAATCTGATATGCTGATCTGTCATTAGAACTGTAGGTCTATCTTAAACTTTGAAAACAATTGGTCAACTTGAAGAGGTTTCAAACGCATTTTCGATTCTCTTTATCATACTACGAGGCTTCTTAAGACTCTTTACCATACTTATATACTGCTATATCTAAGTGTTAGGTCATTCTCCCCCCTACCCCAAATAAAACAACAAATGTGAATGGTATAGTAAAAATCTCAGAGATCTATATAAATAAAATTTAGTGCGTTGTCTCGACGTAAGAACTATAGTTGTATACATTAAACTTTGAAAAGAATGGTCAACGTTAAGAGGTCTAAAATGTACTCTCAATTTCCCTTTATTGTACTACGAAACTTAATATAAAACTCCCTACTAAGTGTATGTCGGGCTTTATCTTACTTTTCAGTCAGCCAAAAAATATGAATGACATCAATTGAAATCCCAGAGAACTCGATAGATAAAATCTGGTATGTTGTCTTGATGCGAAAACTATAATTAAGATTGCATTTTAAACCTCTTAAAAGCTCACCAATGGTTTTCGAAGTTTAATACAGCTGGTCAAGTAAGTTAACCAAGTGTCTTAAACTTCGAAAATTATTGGTCAACTTTAAGAGGTTTAAAATGCATTCTCGATTCTCTTTATCATTTTATAAAACTCTCTAAGGTGTTTATGTTGAGCTTTATTTTAGTATAAATCACCCCCACCCCCATAAACGTTGCTTTTTCTGAAGCATGTGAACCATCCGTCAGTTAACCTACGCTTTTTATGAAAATTTTATATACATAGACCGTTTGGAAGTGAATGAAGACACATTTCGAAATTCTATCTATAAATATATAAAATTGAAAAATTAAAAAAAAATTTAAATCAGAAAATGAATTTTTTGGTTTCTTCTATGATTAATTATAATCAGATGCGGTATATTCCGAATGCCATGAATAATAATAAATATGTGTAAATCTAAACAATAAAAAGTTGGTTGTAATTTTTAAAGCACTTTGTGTAAATCGTAAGTATTTGAACAAAAATCAAACTTACCGATTGAATTGCAAGTATTTGAACAAAAATCAAACTTACCGATTGAATTGCAAGTTCTACGCAATGCGTTAACAGTTACGTATTTTTTCATCAGTAGCCAGTTAGAAATTGAACTGCTAGAGTATTCTCCGCATGCTTTCATAAGAAACGGAAGGCAGGACCAAACTCCATTCTGTGGGGAAACAAAAAAATCGTTTTTAAACTGAATTCTAAGCCTTTGAAGATACCTACTGTATATAAAAGTCATTAAAATACGGATTTCAAAATTAAAAGTATGAATTAAGAAATTTTTGCATATTTCAAAATATATCTAAAGTATTTATGGAAATATATTAAAATAAAAAACCAATTTTTAAAATTGTAGTAAAAAGTTTTGGGAAATCGGCACTTTCGAAGTCATTTATTAAAAATCCTAATCGTGTTCGTGGGTCATTGATTTTTTTCTGGCTTCAATAAATTTTAAAGTCGTTCTGAGAATTTCAAAAAAAAATGTATAGTTTAACAAAAACATTTCAATTTGATGTTATATATATATATAAAAATATAGAAGCTTTTATGAAAATTAAAAAAAAAAGAATGCCTGAAACACGAAATAGCGTTTTGAATAACAAGAATAATTCGTTTTGGATTCAATATGAAATAGTAATGCTGTTATTTAGGAGCATTTCTGTATGCAAAAATTAATTGATTTTTGATTTAAAAATAATGATATTTTAAAAAAATCCTCATTATTATAGATGTACAACTAAATTCATATTAAAAAAAGTGCATAACCTTTCCAAAAAATCATATACTGAGATTAATTTTTCATATTTCATATTTTGAATAATTTAGCCCAGAAACTCCACAGAAAATTTTTAGGTGAAAAATTTTGTGCTACCCTTATTGGAATATGATACTGTGCAATATTTCTACAATGTTGTATGGTATTCTGCATGCCGATTAATATAGTGTAAATATTTTAACAAAGTTGTTGAACATTTCTTGTTAATATCTATAAAAGGCAAATCTTTCGTTGAATGTGAGTACATCTTAAAAGTTTTGAGATTAGTTCTTTAGTACTCCTGCAGATCTATCACAAATTTGTGTATTCAAATTAATTGTCATCCTTTCCCAAAGAGAAGATGCTGGACTTGACCATAGATTATATCACACAGGATCATAAAATTCCATCATAACACATAAAATGGTACTTGAATTACAGTTTCATCAAGGTTACAAGTAGTTAATCATTGCTAGTACAATTTTATTCTGGATTAAGTAGATTGTGGCCATTGTTTTGAAACTCTATTGAGTTAATCAAATAACTTCTAATAAAATCGTGTTAACTTAAATATATTTCAGTAAGAATGATACTTTTCTTGAAGAGCACTATAATATATATTAATGTAAACTTTAATAAATATATTGCCTACAAGTTTTGTTAATACAGGGTACAAAGTAATCTTAACGGGCTAATTTAAGTTTTAAGCTTTATGGATAATAATAAAAAAGGAATGCAATTCTTATTTCCCTTCTTACCTCTGTTATCGGAAAATGCTGTATTGTGCCTAAAAACGTGGAGTGAACAGTCCAAAAATATGAAAAACACCAATACTGCCCAAGAAGACCAATCAATAATGCATAGAAAGGAATTGAAGAGAGAATCTTTAGCCATGGAGTTTTTGGAGTCTGAAATGAGAAAAAATATAATTCAGAAATTTAATTTAAAATATGTGAGCATTATTGGTAAAAGCAAAGTCTCAAATTTAAAAAAGTAAAATCTGTGAGTTGGATAAATTATTTCTTAAAATTTTTAGTTATACATATCAATAAAATATGTTGAAAATTAAGACTATACTTAAGATATTTAATAGCAAGTTCGAATAGGAGTACATTGGAGTACATTTCGCAGTCATTAATTGAACACATTCACATTAGAACATTGTCAATTGAACATACTTACATTTATACGTATTTCTATTAGTATAAAAATGGAATTAGTGTGAGCAGTTTTTGTTAAAAAGAGATTTAAAAACGTATCTTTATGCAATTTTACATAGTGGTAGAGTTATTTAAAAACGCATTTGGTAACGCAGTACTAAAGAATGCTTTTGATAGTAGCGCATGTATAAAGAGTAACCTTAGAATGATGGAGTAATACTTTTTATAATCTGTGAATTTCCAGGCCGGTTATAGATAAACGTTTCACAAATGGCAATTAATGGAAGTGGGCAATGTAAAATAACAATGTGGGAAAATTTAAACTTTGCTTCTTGAAAACTTCCCAGAATGGACGGAAAAAACTATAAGGTAGAATAATTTTACTCGTGCTGTGAAAGATATCCCGAAATAAATATTCACAAGGGTCAACCAGTCTACAGTCTGAAAATCTTTTAAAGGGAAATAGCACGATAATAGGATCTACCATGTATTTCAAATCTTTATCCATGAGAAATGTCCAGACTGAATCATTATAGATGGAAATCAAGTCGTACATTCTGCAGAAAAAGAAAATAGTTTGTCTAGCTATCCTTTTACGCTGAATCAGAAAAGAAATAAGAAACTGGAATTTTTCATCCAGATTCTCTGTAAAAATTGTAGTCCAGTACATATTTTCTTCAGATTAGTAATCAAGTTGACATCCATTAAATTTAACATTTAAATCTATGGTAATTTTAATATCTCCTGCTTCATTGTTTCAATTTATAAATTTAAATAATGTCAATATTAAATTAAAATGCTCCTTACTTTATTTGATGCATTATTTTCTTCATCATCAGTTAAATATAGCAGCTCGGCTGACGAAATTTTAGGATGGATTTGAGGCGTTTCATAAAGTAGTACAATAACAAGAGCTGCATGAAAGATTCCGACTCCACCTAATAGAAAGGACAGAAAATTGTTATAATTAATACATAGATGGTAGCCTGATACTGGCACTTATTTTTTTTATTTATATATGTTTTTGGAAGAATATGAAACCCGGAATTTTGTAGAATGTCTAGGCATTATATATAATGCCTAAAATTAGCTGAAAATGTATGAAACGATTCATATTCCATACGTTTCCTAGGCATTCTGTAGAATGCCAAATTAGAAACCGGCAAAGTATGAAATAAATCAACGATTCGTTTCGAATTTCGCGTGGCGTATCACATTCCGAATATCAAGGACGAAGTGATTCGCTCAATATTTTGGCAATTGTAATGAGTGTGACGGAGGATGGTTCCTGTTGACTAGGAACCTTAAAGGGATATTAATAATAATAAAAAGAATATGAGCGATTACAATTTATTCTATGCCCAAGAATTTAGTTATAATTGAAGATATTTCTGACCACGAAATTTCTCTCCAGTCAGTTGAAAAATTTGGAAAATGTGTTTAAATTAATGTTTTAAAATTCGATTTTCCTTAATAAAAAAGGAATAATTTTTTTTGTACAAATTTTATTTTTGTTAACATATTTTGATTTTTTTAAAAAAATTTCAGAAAGAGTTTGTATTTTTGAGGAATGCATATCATTTGTATAATACCCATACCAGGACCCTTTTTTTCCTATTTTACCTAAATAGCATTTATCAATGTATAGGATTCTATACAATTATACCTAGGGCTTGCATACAATGGCTAAGGAAAGTATGTAATTATTCACACATTTCATACCCTATCTAAAATGTCCAACATTATACACTATGTCTTGACATTCTGTAGAATATTAGAATATCGGCGTTTTATACTAGATTAAGTTGTTTTTGCTTAAATTAATTATGTTACTTTTAATTTTTTTCATCATTAATATATTAATTTGTGCAACACTTGCAGAAAAAAAAACACTCTTTAAGTTTAAAATAAAGCATATAGCAGGATGTAAAATCTAAGAGATCTACAATTTTTATTGTCTATGTTTTAAATAAGATGCCTGTTAAGTCAACTTTAAAAAAATGTAGTTGCACACTATTAAAAAATTACTGTTTGGTATTTTAGGGCATTTGTATGGGGCGTTATACAATCTTGGTAATATAATATTATTTATTCATAGGAAATGTTTTTACTAAATAAATATTCTCAATGCTTACGTGATCTGATGGATGTTGATATTTTTTTCTATATCAAAAGGTAGGAATTTCTATATCAAAGGCTTATTATCTTCTATATCTAAAGGTTGAAAAATTCTTCACTTTATCTTTGATTTCATCTTGTACCAGGATAATATTCACATACCTATTTACTTACTTACTCAAGTGATTGTCTTGTTATATTCAAGGAACATTCTAAAATAACATATGAGATATTAAACTCGTGGACTTTTGCTATGGTAAACATCGTGGATGGATCATAGTTAATAAATATCTTTTTCTTTAATCTTAAAATACACTTTAAAGTAAGTATTTTTAACCATGTATTTCGATATTACATGTATTGAAAATTCAGGCAAGAGGTATTTTAGCGGAATATGCTTACAAACTTTCAATCTTTCCAGTCGAAGACTTTGTCAATAACTCAATGCCATCGTAGATATTAATGAGTATATATTTTAAAACTTATTTCTGCAAATTAAGTAGCTTTAGTTGAATAAAATGTAAACTAAATGCAACTCAAATTTAAAACAAATACAAATTAAAGAGCTTTAAATCAATAAAATGCAAATTAAAAAGCTGAAAACTAAATACAAATAAAATTTTAAACAATTGAGTTTAAAATAAATTCAAATTAAATAGCTAAAAACTTAATGTAAATCGAATTTTAAACAATTGAATTCAAAATAAATGCAAATTAAATAGCTTTAAATGAATAAAATGCAAATTAAATAGCTTTAAATGTACAAAATGCAAACTAAATAACTTTAAATGAATAAAATGCAAATCAAATAGCTTTAAATGTACAAAATTAAATAACTTTAAATGAATAAAAAATGCAAATTAAATAGCTAAAACTAAATCAAAATAAAATTTAACACAAATTGATTCTAAACTAAATGCAAATTAAATAGTTTTAAATAAACTGAAAAAATTCCACTTGAATATTTTATCGAACTTTTTTGAAATTATGTTTAAACGCTTACAATTGTTGTATTGGTAAATGAATTGGGAAAAAAACCAAACTTGATTATTACATAGTATTTCTCTGAAATTATATTTAAACACATGCAATTATTGTATCGATATCATAAAAACAATTACTGTATTGATATTGTAAAAACAATTATTGTATTGATATTGTAAAAAATATTGTGTTGATACTGTAAAAACAATTATTGTATTGATATTGTAAAAAATTATTGTGTTGATATTGTAACAACAATTATTGTGTTGATATTGTAACAACAATTATTGTATTGATATTGAAAAAAAATTATTGTGTTGTTATTGTAAAAACAATTATTGTATTGATATTCTAAAAAATTGAGAAAACATCGGAATCTTGATAAATCAATTCATTGTTAATGAAAACTGAACAAGACAGCATATTTTTTAAAATAAAGAGATAAAATATGATTGCTGTTATGTAGTTGTTACCTATTCTGGTACTTTTATGATAATTCGTCTTTCTTAATCCTCTGACGGCGTAATTAAAAAAAATAACTATTTAGATGCGATGTTTGCAAATTAGTTCAAATATTTTTCAAAGTGTAAACGCACTATATGTATTACACTACAATAACTTTACATAATCGCAAAAATAAACACATGAAACTGAGAAAAACACTAGATGCAACAGAAAATGGACCGTTGACAACCTGCTGAAATTGTGGAATGAGAAGCTGGAAGGTTCAGACTAAATAATTTATGCGGTGCTTACCCATTATGTAAAAACTTCCTTCCCAGCCTAGTTCTGGTACATCACAGATGTAGCCTGTGACAGCTGATGCTACGGCCGAGCCTATGGAATAACCAGAAATGACACAGGTGGACAGAAGACCCCTCTCTTTCCTGGGGAACCAATTAGCCATGAGAACAAACAGCGATACGAAGAGGAAACCCTGGAATTAATGGAGTATTATAGTTTTAATGAATGACTCTTAAACGAATTATATTTCGACCAACAACAAAAACAATTAATTATTCCTAAATGAAATGTGTTAAAATAGGGATAGGTAATGAAAATAGGTGTTTTGAATATTTTTTGAAGCTTTCTTCTTATTTTCTGACAAGGAAAAAAATAATACAGTTTTTTAATAATTGTAATTAATATGATTTAAATTAAATATGATCATCCTCTATATCCAGAAACTTAATTTTTTTGTTATTAGTTTATCTAAATTAATACGGCCAGACATGAAAATAACGAACTAGATGAATGAAACTGTACGCGTGGTCTTTATTCCTAAACTGTACAGATGTAAAATTTTTAAAAAAAGAATTGGTTTATTGAAAATAAAGAGGTTAATCATAATTATATTTATGATATTAGCATTTAGTTAAAAAGAAAGTGATAAGCCTAATGACCCGTAATTTCGCATAATTATTTAGACAATCAGGATTCGACTTGTAAAGAAAAATAAATACTAAGGGACAAAATTGATGCTGCAGATTATATTTAAGTAGTAAAACAGTCAAAATCTTCTTTGAAATAAAGTGAACATTTTACCTAATTAATTAATATTATATGGCGTATATTTTGTTGTTAGTCCAACACAATATTGCAATTTATTGCACACATATTTTTAATTTCAGTTAAATCTCTTAGACATATCCACAATTCAGCTAATAAACTGTTTTTAAGCTTCAAATTATCATACACCTTAATGTCTTATCATTTTATTGACTTTGCATCTCTTCTGCGTATTGTGTACATGAACATTACTAATGACGTTTTGTTCAATGATACCAGAATGCCATTAAATTTTCAAATATCTGCGTAATTTTTAAATTAAAAATACAATTGTCTTTTAAGGCAATTTAATTTAATTTTAAGTGAGCGGCACAGATAATGTGCAGAATGTTTCTTAGTTGACTTTTAGCAATGAAAGAATTCAAGCTATTATAATAAATGAAATATTGAAAATTCTTTGAGTTTTATTGTTACTATGAAAATTGTACAAAATTAAACAAAAAATATTTTGTAAATATGATTAAAATTTGAGAAAACTTCAAGACAACTAAATTCATATTCTCAAAACTGCAATCATTCAAAAATTTTTCTGAATCTTTATATTATTAAACAAAATGTAGCTCTTGGTAACTGTAACAGATATACACTAAACTATATAATATGTCTTCTAATTGCATATTATCTTTCGTGGCATTCGGAATTCCTTTTCTGGCTCTGCATGTAAATTAGGCAATGTTTAAGATAAATTTTATTCAGTAGCTAATCGATTTGTCGATTTATGGGAAGGTTATTTCTCGAATTAGAAAATTTTCACCTTCAGGCTTTGCAAGTGAATTGGTTAATAGCATGGAAATGAAACTGCCGAGTAATATATATATATATATATATATATATATATATATATATATATATAT
>JAPMOQ010038165.1:2253631-2272603 GCA_026543055.1 Argiope trifasciata
ACAAAGTTTCAATGCAACAACGAAAATTTTTGTTGAGAGTTGAAAAGTGTCAAAATTAATATATATCAGATATTTTAATTTTTAGATAATGGAAAAAATTATCTATCTCCTTACAGCGATGTTTTTTGAAATTATAACCGTAAACATATCAATTAATTAACATTTATAAAAAAATCGATATGATGTGCTCATTCTCATCTTTTAAAGTTTATTTGTGCCAAATTTGGTAGCAGTAATTTAAAAGTTTTGGTCTGCTGCTCATGCACTTATATTCATATACCTTCATTATTAATGCAGATAATTAAAATTAAATCACAACAAAGTTTTGGAGATCAAAACTAATTTTACAATCAAAGTCATATTATTTAAATTTTTTTTAATTAATATAAATCTTTTTTGCTTCATTGCTGCGCATGACCTACATAAAATTTTACTTATAATAGATTCAATCTCAAGATTTTAAAGAATCTTTCCATTATAAATTCTGAATAAGAAAACAATTCTTTGGAAATATATCTATTTGTCTACGAGCATGTGAACACGATTATTCAGATAACGAGCGATCTTTATGTAAAAATATTGATATAAGGAGCCAGGAACAAATATCAAATAATAATATTATTTATTAGACGAAATCAGCTTTAACATACGCTGACTAATTATCTGCTCACCTGTGTGTACGTTAATAATATAATTCAAAAGTTCTAAGATCTGGAGAAATTAAATTTGGTAAGTGATCTTTAAATCGTTGTAAATCTGCATCGTCCTTTATAAGAATACACATTTTTCCAAGATGCTCATATATAGAATAATGACATAAGGATGTTAATAAATTTTTTTCCTAAAAAGTAAATCGAATACAAGCTATACTGCGTGAATATACAATGAAGTCAAAATTGGGGGGGGGGGGTCAATTTCTTTCTTATGACACTCGTCTAAGATATCAGCGAACATAACAAAAATTAAATTATTTATTCATAATAGGAAAACATCGTTATTAAAATGGCAGTTTGGACTGGTTTGAAAGGTGTTTTTTTAATGCTTTTTAAGGACATTAGATAACATAATTCTTACATCTTTCGATACAAATACGTGAGAAAGGCAAAATAATAATGAATATTCATATTGATGATAATACCTCAGCGATGACTAGTTGAAGAGTGTCTGCAAGTTTAAAAGATAATCTTCTGATATAAATTTTGGTGATGTTTGTATTTTCATTTCAAATTTAGAATTCAGTGCGCAAGAAAAGCACTTTTATCTGTTAATGAATTAAAATCTTAAGTGTTTTGATAATTTCGATAAGATAATGCAAAAGTAAAGCACTTTCATCAATTAATGAATCAAAATGTTGAGTGTTTTGATACTTTAGATAAAATAATTGACTGTAATACTAGAGAAAACGGCATGTCTTCATTATCATAAATATGCGTTTGTTTTCGGAATTCGCTATCAAAAAAATGTGAATTCTTTTTAGTCTATCTTAAGAGATACCGATTCAAGATAAAAAGAAGTTTGCAACTAACTTTAAAAAAATAATGTCTTGCTTTATAAGAGTGATGTAATTGCAGAAGTATTTATGTTAAAACAGAGTAAGTTTGAACTTTCTTTAAAGCTTTTAATGTAATGCATAAGCACTCTCATGATTTAAGACAGTTTTATACTTTTTTTTTCTCGATAAGAATTTGAATTAGTACTCTCTATCGAGACATTTGCGTTTGCGAACATTTGATGTTGCATAAAGGTCCCGTTCTTTCATGTTGGGATATCTTTTAGGTTTATTTATCCTGTGATTTTAGGATCGAAATCTTTAGTAAAAGAAATTATTACCATTATCAAAAAATTCAATTTCAGAGATGGAATTTATATTTGCAGACAGTCATTTTACTATCTTGAATACGAAATGTAAAAAAAGTATTATGATAGTCAAAAAATCGGATCTCGAGATTCGGATGAAACCCCGTGTTTCAGATCACTCTGAATTAGGAAAACCAATTTTTGTCATTATGACAATCTGTCGTCTGTTAACATTATTCACATTTTGCACGGGGAAAAGATAACAGATGAAATGTGGAATATGAACTTAAAATTAAATTTAGAAATTTCTATCAAATTTTGAACAATTATCCATTTGTAGCATGCATCCGTTTGTCAGCCTATACTTTCATATGCATATAAAAGCAATAATTTAAGACAGTGAGATTCAGCATATCGTCTAGCTACTGCAATTGCAGTTCTCCATCGGTTAATTCAATCAATTAGAAAATAGCCTATTAAATTAATATTCTCACATCAGATACAGTAAAATTGTTGAATTCCTGTTAACAATCTATGTTTCTCCACTGTCATGTAAGGTATTCGTGGCTTTATACAAGTTAGTATCATGTAGGAGGAGTTGGTTAAGATTTTTACTGGACAGCATGAAAGAAATTTTTTTGGAAATCCCATCAATTGAATAGAATTATGTTTATCTGAACATAATTTACGGAACTGCAAGTTATCAAACTGAATTATAAACGCATCTTTTGAATCTTAAGTTCTTAAGTCTTAATGTAAATTTTTTGTTCTTGAAGTGCGTTTAGTTTTCTTTGATTAAAAGTATTGTAATGAATTCATTACCATTTTATTAGTCATTAACTTTCATAATATTTATAATTATGGTATTAAAATTAAGATTATTTAAGTAAATGTTAACTGATTTTTAGACATTTTTGCATATAAAGTTCTCCCATCACAAATTATGTAGCGATTTCAAACATTTACATCCAACAATGCTCCTGTTACTAAAGTTTATTAATTTAAAAAAATTAAAATTTATGAAAATTCTGTGTAAACGACAATATTTTAATTTTCATACTTGAAGGCATACTAGCGTGGTTTAATTTTTAATATATTTATGTTTTTCATCTGAAGGCCTAAGATAATTTATTAAAAATTAATAAGCTTTTAATTTAATAAAACTAGAAATTGTCATCGCTTTTTGATTGCTGGGTTTGAAGAAAGAAAATAAACATATCGTTTTCTTAGCACAAAACACAATTGGGGGACTTTTTATTATCAGATTTTGAATGAAATCTATCAATTGAATGGTTATCCATCACCGGTGTTTGTGATTGAAAATGCAATTTACAACAATTTATAAAAAGATATATTCCTAATGGGTTAATTTTAGTGTACGAGTTTTACACTAATGTTGTACATCTCTCTCTCTCTAATTTTGAACTGAATTTTTCAGTGGGTACAATATTTTATCTGCTTATTTGTTTATGCTTATGGCAACATTATAATCCGAAAACGGGAATATCAAATAACTGAAATTTGATACGTAGTTCTAAACATTAAATCTATGTAACGTCTTAGAGGTACACAAGAAAATGGAAGAAAGCACATTGTGCTTATTTTATAATGTCAAAATATATTCTTACTTGTCCAATACCTCTAACAAATTGAGCAACTATCATCGCATTCACGTGAAGCTCGGATGCTATAGGACAGAGCATAGTCACAACGCTGGATAAAATACTGCCAAAAAGTGCTACTCGTTTAGCTTGGAAGGCCTTGAAGAGCATTGAGGCCGGAATGGTCGCAAAGAAAAAGCCGAGAAACCCAATTCCAAGTACCAGTCCTTGCTGTTGAGAATTCCATGTGAAATCCCCTTCGACCTGAAAAATAATTATGTTTTCAGATTTCTAATTTGTACAACTTAATTTACTTTTGTGATTCTCAAAATAAGATGGCACTTCTTTTTGGCTGGAGGTATAAAAGGAATAAAGGATTAGATTAACATGAGACATGTAATAATCCCATAAAAAAACCAAAATAAAAATGGAAACAAAAATAATAATGTTTACACTTTTTACTATGATCAAATTTGCTGATATTTTCATATAAAATAAAAGCTACTTAATGATAAATACTTTATGTTTGAACTTGAAAAACTTAAGATGTTCATTCTTTTAAATGAGAAACTTTGTTTCCAAATGATAATGTTTATTATGAAAACTTGAGAATCTCTGTACAGAAGTAGAAATTAGCCAAAATTAATAATCGAAATCGAAATTAGAGTGGTTAGAATTTTTAAAATTTCCAAATTTAATATTTACTTAAACTTTCAGGCAAGCCATAAGCTATTTCAAAAGTAAATAAAAGTATGTAAGCAAAGTAAGAACTTTCTTTCTTATTAGTAGCGTTTTTATACTTTTAAACGAGAATTTTCAGCTTTTGTAGAATATAGTTTACTACATAAAAACGAGAATTTTCGCATTCCATCAACAACAAATATTTATAAAGTTTTATTTTTTTTAAAATGAGAGTTATCGTTTCTCATTCACAGCTTAGTTTTATTAAAAAAAAACAAAATTATCATTTCGTGGGGCGATTTTAATGACATGAAAAAAATTAGTTTTGAAAAAAAAAAGAAATTAATATGAATTGATAAAGGAATTCAAGCCATAAAAAAAAAGGAATGTCTTTTTTGTTAGATGGTCTGGTTCCTTAATGCATAGCTAGTTTATCGCAAGATGCAGTTCTCCCCTTAGAATGACTTTCTTGTTCAAATAATTTCCATTGGAAGCTGTTCTTTGAGAAAGCGAAATGTTATCAGTCTTTTTTTTAAATATTATTCATAGTTCTTTGAAAAAGGAACACAAGAGAGTTAAAAATTTAAAAGCGGATCAATTGAATACAAATACAAATATAGGTTATACAAATATTGACAATGTTTTGCAAATAGTCCTGCCGTGACTCACTCATAAAGATAGATTTATCTACGCTTGAATTCATACAGTGAATTTCAATGTCGAAAATGCATTTTTCAAATTAGATAATAATAATTTTATCTATTCTTTGAATATGCGTTAATATTACCTTTTACTTCCAAATTCTATTTTTACTGAGGAAATAATTTAAATTCTTAATCTTTCCTCCTAATTGCTTCCTATGAAGAAGTAATTTAATATCTTCCTGAAATGCAATTTCTTGTATAAACTTTAGCAAAAATGATTATTCCGAAGGTAATTCGACAGTAGGAAGAAGTCTATATAATTTATTTTAATAGTTCTTAAACAGTTAGAAAACCCGAAAAGAAAACTTTTCAATACAGTTTAATTTGAAATAATAAATAGGAATATTTAAGAATGAATGTAAAAATGTAGAATCCGAACTTAAAATCTTATCAGCTTCCCGTTTCAGTCCATTAATTATCACCAGGAAGAATGTTACTTTCCTCACTAAATTCAACTGGCAATGTAAGTCATTGAAGTCATATTATGTGAAATAAAATAAGTGTATCTTCTGAAAATTCCATACGATTCCAAGAAAGGATAAATTCTTTCGTCAGTTTTTGGATGTAGGAAATTTTATTAGAAGCAAATATCTGAAACAGTTGAGATGAAGTTTTGATTCGTGTGAATTCTGCAATCTAATCTAAATAGATGCAAATTTTATCAAATTTCAAATTAAGGCATTGGGCTGTTTTAGAAATAAGTTGAGAAGGCGTAAGTATATAAACGAAAATTCATCATTTTGATTGGTAAATTTTGGATTTCTTACGCACAGTACATTTTCACATGATATAGTAATGTAATAACATTGAAGATAGATTACAGCTCCATAAGAATCTTTTGTGCGTCAGCATACCTTTGTAATTCAATTTTCTTGGTGAAGTCTTTTCTTTCGTCAGAAGACAAAGCATTAAAAGAACTACCCTCCAATACCAACAATACAATTCTTAAAAAGGAACGGATAAATTAAATGAAAAACTGCTGACAGAAAATATTATTATTTTTTCCCCTGATTTACAATCAAAAAAAGAGAAAAACACAAAACATCTTCAACAACGGGGATTTTTCAAATTAAGATTTGATTCATACATAAAATGCAACAGTACAACCATTCGTTTCAATTGTTCAGAATATTATCATTCAGAGAGACATTGTCGTCTCACGCACCGATCTATGAAATTCAGTAAAGAACATGCAATCAGAGAGTATCGAATTAAGCAAGTTATCATAATCTAGTCTGCATTAATTGTAATAAAACAGGACACCTCATTTGTTCCAACTTTACAAGAAACAAAAACCTCTAAAAATTTCCAATGTGTTCTCTTTAGTAAATATGAAAGAATAACCAAGAAGTTTGAGCTCTCAAAGAAAATAAAATATGAAAACTAAGACCATTATAATCATTCAAGAAATGGCTGATTTTAAAAGACAGATAGCAATTTAAAAAAATACAAAAATTCCTTAAATAATTTCTTAAATACTAGAAGCAATCAAGAAATGAAAAAGAAAGGAGGAAAAAACATTAATTTTCCTTATTTCTTCATTACTGATGGCAAATTCTGCTGTATTCTAATGTACAAAAAGCTAGAAAAATTCCCCTAATTAGAGTAGCTTTCCTATTAGAAAATATGTCTCCTATAGTATACCAGTATCGATTGGAATTCTTCTTCAATATCTCTCGATTTCAGCTGTTCCTTAATGAGATATCTGAGTTCTACTTAACAATATCACTTTTGCAGAATCAAATTATTGTCATATTGCAATTTCTTAGTCAATTGGAGGTTTACATTTTCTTGCACGGTTTCTTCGTATTTCTTGTCTCGCCTTATCTTGGGTAAAGGTACTCCATTTCCTTTAATGGCGAGATATCACGTGTAATAGTGAACACACGTGCAAAAAATATGTTTGGAAATTGAGCCTGTCTGGGTTCATTGAAGAAGATGAATCATCATTTGCTACAAGTACCTGCATCCAATGTTCCTCTTGAAAGTATAACATACTCCTAACACATTTTCGATTTTCTTATATCAGCAGTTTGATCATTCAATTCATCATATGACAGAAATGATAGTGGTGATTGCTTTTTATTTACAACTATTTCGTATTATGCTTGCAATACATCCGTTGTTGGTTCAAAGAAGTTATCTTGAAAAGTGTTACTCTGTCATTATTTTCAGATTCCTGTATTTTTCTAAATTTTTGTCGAATCACTAGTGTGGTTATATAATTCTATAATGTCAGGAAATCGAATTTTCTGATATTTACATAAACGCTATTTAAATAGATTTTTAGGGATCAGAAATTTGTCGTTTAGGTAAATCTATGGTGATAAAATACAATCAAGATACTTCACAAACTTGGTTTCTGGAACATTAAATATTCAGCTATTCTGATAATATGAGTATTCAAATCATAAAATTAAATATCCGGATGCTACCTATTAATTTTTTTTATGTAAAAGAATCTTTAAACCCCTGCTAATTAATTATTATGCCATTAAAATTAAGTGATAATTTAGGAAGTTAATATCACATTCTTTTCAAAACTTAATGTCATTATTTGACATTAACTTGAAATTGAAGCATTTCTTAACTCTGATGACGGAAGTGTACAAGATATTTTAATGGTCCTATAAAAATAATATTATTTGGTATTAATTTTATAAGTTTTCTCTTTTTTTCAGTATTTAATTGACACGATAATTCTGAAACTCATTGAGTCTCAATTACAAGACAAAAGTAATAACACATGTCACCTAATATTTAAATACGCGTAGCCTTATGCTGAATGCCACATGCATTGAAATCTGACAATAATTTGGCGGGCAAAGTTTGGTAGACGTTATATGACGCTGAATTGAATGTATTAGAATATTTATTTCTGTTATTTTTATACATGCAATACTGATGTAGTGCTGCTTCATTTTCTCATTAGGAAAACTTGCATTAAGCAGTCCAGTATTAAACTGACACATACCATCTAACGAGTGCGCGATGAAACTGAGCCTGTTCTATGAGAATTTTTAAAAATTTATATCTAATGTAACGTTATATCATTTTACCTCCAGGAAAACGTGCATCAAGGTCCAAAATTAAATTGACAAGCATTAGGTGAGATATGTCAGATGAATTTCAAATTGGCTGTATTAGACTATTTATAATTAATGTGCCATTATCTCATTTCTTCTCCAGGATGATGTGTATTTGAGTTTATAATTAAATTGGCAATTTGACCTCTGTCACATGACCCTGAAATGACTCGATTTAAAGTTTGGCATTAACTACTCCTAATTCTCCACAAATTTACATCATAACGTTTTCAAAAGGATACTTAAATAATTACTCTGTAAAAGATAAGATATAAATTACACAAATTTTATTTTACTAAAGATAATTTTAAGTAGTTTTTGTGAAATTACTTTATGTGTTTCTACTAAACATTTTGTTATTTTAAGAAAAATGTCAATAAACGATTTACCTTCTTCACTAAAGGGCTTTTTGTTTCATTACTATACGGGCAGACAACTGAAGTGGAATTGCTTTCTGCTAAACGATCAGGTACCGTTTGGTTTACCATAGCTACAATGGCAACACCCAAACTCATACGTTGGATATTGATAAGGAAACATGATGAGAATCCTATTAAAGCTACGACGTGCCGATATCCCAATGAGGGTGGTTTAACAATACCTGAAAGAAAATAATCAATGTAATTAAATAAATTAAAAACCAGAAGATTGTAATGAGTAAAATATATTTATTTAAAAATAAAAAAATTATTTAATTATTTTTTTTAAATTTTTTATTAAATCATTTGACTCAAAATCATCTTTAATTCTAATGTCTAAATTTTAAAGAAAATATTAAAATGAAAGTATTAGGTTGGAAACTATGAATCGGGCGTTTTTTGTTTTGTTTCACTGTCATTCAATTTTGGAACACCTTTTCAAGAGGTGGAGGCGTAATGTATTGCTGAAAAATTCATTCAAATAGACATTTTTTGTTCCTATCTAAAATTTATTTATTAAAAATATTATTTTACTTTCGATTTGCTATCTTCGACAACTAACTGGACCGAAATAAACATTTGTGTTTTTCCAATAAATAAAGCAAAAGCAAGTAGATTTAATTGAATTAAATCTACATGCTTTTGCTTTATTTTTTCGCCTGATTGTAGATATATAATTTTGAAGTCAACTTTTCATTTATTTTTTCGGTCTCTGGATTCAAGAATTCAGTACATTTCTGTTGGCATCACAATTTTTAAATGTTTCTAGAGTTTAGCTACTAGTCAATCAATTAATTTTAATAAACTGATTAATGACTTTGAGAAAAAATAGATGCATGACTTCAGAAAGTTAAAAAATAAAAAATAAACACACTTTTGTCAGTATGATAAACAACAGAATTATAAAATATTTCTATGAGAGTTTAGAGTGCTTAAAATTCTAATATAACCCCCGGATTCTTCATAAAAAAAATCAATTTCAAATATTCTAATAAAAACACATGTTTTTTTTTTCGGAAAAAGGTTCAATATTACTTTCAAAAGAACCATTTTATTTTTTATTATACATTCTAAATTTTTATTCGAAATATTTGTAAATAGCAATTTTATTGAAATATATTTAAAATATATGTAAAATATGTTGGCTTTTATATAGTAGCCGTTATTTTACTACTTAAGTTTATATTTGAAAAACTGAAGTGAAATAAAATACATTTTTAAATGTTTATCAGTAGCAAAATTTTTTCTAAAATTTCAAATTTTAAAAGCAAAGAATTTCTGACTCGAGGAAAACTTAAGATGAAAAGCTATAAATCATTACTCGTTTGAAAAAAAAACGAATATTTAAACTGAGTTTAATAAATAATAACTAAGATGCAAAAATATCATTCCTGGAAGATTAATTCGAAAATGATAATTCCAACTAATCCATTATTTAAATATTTTTAATATCTAAATACGAATTTTTATATAAAACTAGCTGGTTGTAATAAATATAATAAAACTAACACGTTGCTGCAGCAGAAAAAAATAATATTAAGTGCAATCAACCAATAATTTCGCAATGTTTTATCGAAATAAGATGAACGGTACGACAATATTTAAAGAACGAACTAACAAATATTCATTTTTATATATTAGATTTGTATTTTTTTTAACTAAAAACCTGGGTGTTCTTTCGGAATGGCAATGAAACTATTTATGGTATCTCCAGATTCGCCTCATATTCGCACAGAATTCTGAAATTTCATTTAAGAAAATGTGATTAAAATATTTTCTTCGAAAGTTGATTAAACATAGAAAATATATTTATACCATAGAATCTTTAATATAGTTGAAAAGATAATTTTTGAAAGTTAAGATGGTGCTAATTATTTGTACTACAATTTACTGCGAAAAACGCTAAAATTTAATAAAAATTAAAAAAAACAACAACCCAGGGCTGGTCTCTCCAAACATTTCTCGCATAATCTGTAATATTTGTTACCTGTGAGAATGACTTGCATGAAATTTGCATACTATAACTACAAAATATTAACCTTGAACTTGGATTTAACATTTCTAAAGAATCTATTGTCTTCTCGGCGAGTTATATGGAGATGAGTCCTTAGTAAATAATTGCTGTTGAGATTCGATTTTTTTTTAAATTTAAGATAATTGTTTTACCCAAAAACCATCCCGTAGATGTAAACAATAAGCTGACCAAGTTTCATCGCAATCAGATTAACGTTTTAAGAAGGCATACACATAAACATTCATTTTTATTTGTCTAGATATCATACCTGAATGATAAATTCGAAAATGATAACACAAGCTTATTCATTATGGAAATATTTTTAATATATTAATATTAATTTTTATATAAAAGTTATATAATATGTCTGAATCAATAAGAGAAATTGCTATTCTTTTGGCCACTTCTGTTTGTATTGGTAGTATGCGAAAAAATATGAAAGATTTCATGCTTAGAACAGAAATTGACACCATTCACTTAACTTAATTTGCTGCTTCTTTTGAAAAATGCTTATTTTAATTAATAAAAATTTTTAACTGATTTCACTACTAAAAAGTAAAAATATTACCTGCCGCCTAATAGTAATTTTGATATAATTAAGAAAATGTTACTCATAGTCTCATTTCGAGCAAACACCAATTTTTCTTTTCCTAACCAAAAATAAACTATCGAGATTTAAACGTGAAATTGATCATGTTCTACCTTTGACAGCAATGTATTGGTTTTAAGACTAAGTCATAGATACAATATTTCTTATTTACAGAAAATAAGGATTATGTTATCCAAGGTTATTTTGTCAGATTGTGAAGAAGATGGTAACTTACGTAAGTCATATTTTTTTCACCCTATGTCATATGACCTGTCACAAAAGATATATATACTCCAATCTTAGCAAGCATCGTAAATAGTAGAAATTAAATATGCTTTGGGAACTCGAATTAGATTTTCTCTTTTGATTTTTCTATGGATTGGAGGTGTACTCTTTAAAGAAAAATTAAAATATTTCTGAGTTCTAAAACATACTTCAATCTTAATTTAATATACAGTATTGTGTAATCTTCATTCTAAATGGATTAATGTTGAAATTATTTTTAGTAGATGTTTCTCTTTTTATCAGATTACTTTTTGATTTTCAAATTACTTTAGTAAACTTTTTTTTAAAATATTAAATTCTGAAACAAATATAAATAAATGAAAATTATACAATCTTAACTATAACTGGATTAAAGTTTATATAATTTTTAGCCATTATTTCTCTTCTTATGATATTACTTTTGAGCTTTTAGATTACTTTTTGATTTTTAAATTATTTTATAAATCTTTTATCTTCTTAATCTTTTCAATTATTTAAACATTAATAAGAACATCCATCCAAGCTCTAAAAAGACCTGCTCTATTACTCCTCTTGAAATTCAATAGCCATTCCTCTTACTGAGATAACAAAAAATGGTGTGATTATCATGATCTTTCATTTTTACAATAATCCTCGAATGTTTTTAATAGAGAGGTATTTAGTCTATTCAAAATTTATCAGCAATTAATAATTGCTAATATCAAATAATAGAGGTGACCTATTACCGTATATAATGCGACTAAATTAGCTTCTTAAGTTCATGACTCCAAATAATAATAAATACTACATTTTTAGATTACTTTTAGTCTATGGTTGTCATCTTATGAAATTACTTTTGATCTTTTAGATTACCTTTTGATTTTTATATTGCTTTACAAAACAATTTTTTAACTCTTAAATTCTGAAACAATCCTAAATAAATATGTTAAATTTTAAGTGAGTTAATCTTTAGAATACTTTTAGTTTACAGTTCGTTTATTATGACATTAATTTTGAATTTTTAGATTACCTTTTGGTAATAATATAACAATTTTTCCATTTATTTAAGCCGTTTATTGAACACACCCAAGTCCCAAAACAATTGTATTATTACTCCTTGAAAATTAAAAAGCTCACAAAGCCATTCCTTTTATTCAGATGATAAAAAAAGGGTGCAATTATCAGGATCTTTCATTCTAACAATAATCTTCAAGTACATTTAAGCCACTCAAAATTTATTTTGAATGAATAACTGCGTAGTATTATCAAATTATATAAATGTACTTGTTACTGTATATAATGCAACTAAATTAACTTATTAAGTAAATAACTCCAATATTAATAGAAAGCATTTAATATAGGTTTTGTCAACTTTAATAGGAATATTTTATTATGGGCTATCATTTGTTTTCGTCTGTATTTGAAAGGCAGATGATTAATCTAGACCTCTAGCATATGTAATCCATTTCAGATTTGTCAACATGATTCTAACTCTTACTTCCTGTCAATGTAAACCTATCATTGGTCTCCTTAGGTCCGCTGAAAATATGGAGCTTCTCCTAAGTTTCAGCGAATAGAAACAAATAAAGAAAAAGCGAAATTTAAATCAAACTTAATTAACTTCAAACTTCTCTTGGGAAAAAAATATCTCATGAATATTGAAATCAAAAGAGTCCTCAAAAATTAAAAAATAAGGTATATGGCGAAAACAAAAATGATTAAGGAAATAATGCTGAATTTTAAAAGTAATAATACATTTTCTTTCAAATCGTAAAGTTTGGTAAAGATAATTCTATTCATTAAATTGTAGCATATTCAGTATGTTTAAGAAAGTACGAAATTTTAAAATACAACAAACTTTTGTATTTAATTTGTTTTCCTGTATAAAAATTTGAGATTTCATTTAAAATAACTTTACAAGTTTTTTATGTGAATCAATTTCATTTTCACCAATTCCATTTTTATAATAAGTGCTGTCAAAAGTATGTTTTATTGTACAAACAAATAACATAAAATATTTTAAAAATAATTGAAAATGTTAAAATTAAAAACTTTAGTTAATTTAAAATGTAATAGATGCAAAGCTAACTAGAGTTTAAATCAGAAATAGCAACAGAATCTCAACTTACATATAAACCCAGTAAAAATAATAATATTGAAAGTCAGTTAAAGATACAACATTCCATATAATTCTTAAAAAAATTTTATTGATAATTTGCACAAATCATACAGCTCATTCAAAAAATTTAGAAAAAATTCAAATTAATTTAAAATTTTAGAATCTTATTCCAGAAAACACACACACTGAATTTGAATAAAAATTCAATTATTGAATTAAAATATTTCATAAGAAATACATGAAATACTTTATATTTTCTTCAAAATATATTGTCTTTAAATATTTCGATCTTGATCATTAATGAAAATAATAACAATATAAAATATTCTTACCTTCTAATAAAAATAAAAGATTTTGTAGCTAATTTTTTAATTATATTCTCTCACAAAATGAAGCAAATGCTAAAATTTGTTTCATTCTCAGTCACCAAACGATCTTTTTTGAGAAAGACAAAATTCCACTCAAAATGAATAAATTAAAAGAGTTAAACAAATTTATTTATTCTTTTTTTCTTTTTCCCTTCATTGTTGAGTGTTGAAGTGTTCAGAGAAATATCCTATTAATATAGATTTCATGCATAATACATATTTATAATTTTTAAGTAATATTAGATACCTTTATTTACTAATTAAAATAAAAGATCATATGTATATGTTATCAATGAGTATCTTTCTGGCTTTATTTTCCTTTAAGAAGAAGAAAATATTGAAAATCTTTTCTTTTAGAAAATTCAGACGATATTTTTCATTAATTAATAAATTAAAGGAGGTTTTCTGAAAATATGTTCATTCTTTTTTTAACTTGTATTATTTATAGAAGATGTCATTAAAAATTTCATTTTCATCATTTATATTAGATATATTAAATTTTCTTCTTTTCTAATTAAGAGAGTTTTATTATCAATTTTTCTGTTTACGTTTTATTCTTGCTAAAAGAAAATACAACTAAAAACGATCTTCTGGGCAAAATTTCTGAACAACAATTTCTCATCATACAATTTTAACGAATAATAAACAACAATTTTAATAAATTATGAAAGAAATATTCAGACGATGTTTTTTGAATGACAAAATTTCAATCATAGTTAACAAATTAAAAAAAAAATTATTGTAAGATTTTTATTATTTATTTTAAGCTGTAAATTTTGCAAAAGATATTATCGTTAAAAATTTCATAATAAATTTTTTTAGTAGTATTAAATTTTTTTATTTTTAAATTAAAATAGTTTTACTACCAATTTTTTCTTTACATTTTATTCTTATTTAAAAGGAAATAGATTTTAAAAAGTTATCTTCTGAAAAATATTTTCGAACAAGTAATTTCCTTTCATTATTAATAAATTATGATGGGAGAAATCTCAGATGATCCTTTTGGATCTCAAACATCTGATTACAGTTAATAAATTAAAAAGTTTTTTAGGAGTATTTTTATTCTTTCGTTTAAGTCGTACCTTTTCCAGAGGATATTATTGTTAAAAATTTAACTTTTTAATTAATAATAAAATTTCTTAGCACTTTTAAATTTTTTGATTTTTTAATGAAAGATTTAATTATGATCTTTTCCTTACTTTTTATTCTTACTTAAAAAGAGATACACATTGAAAAAACTATTTTCTGAAAAATATTTTTGAATTATTGTTTCTCATCTTCTACAATCAATTGAATGTTTTTCCCTTCTCTCTTGTAACTTTCGCAAAAAGTACTATATTTCTATCCTAATGAATCATAATAAATTCCAGCAATGTAATTCCTTAATTATCTAATAAAAAAGGGTTTTTCCATCAACATTTTTCTTTATGATTTAATCTTACTTAAAAAGAAAATAAATGTAAAAAAATTATTAAGCGGAAAATATTTTGAATGATAATATCAGGTAATAAATTATGACGGAAATATTCAGACGAAATTTTTTGAATGACAAAATTTCAAGAATAGCTAACAAATTAAAAAGTTATCCAGGAAGAATTTTTATTCCTTTTTTTTTAACTTGCACCTTTTTCGGAAGATATTGTAGTTAAAAACTACGTAATAAAATTTTTAGCAATATTTATTTTCTTTATTTTTTAATTAAAAATGTTTTATTATCAATTTTCTCTTCATGCTTTTCTCTTATTTAAAAGCAATAAACATTAAATTTTTTTTTATTTCTATAAAATTTTTATGAGCAACAATTTTCTGTCTTAATTAATAAATCATGACGGAAGTATTCAAATAATATTTTTTGAATGATAAATTCTAATCATAGTTAATTAGTGAAACAAATTTTACTGGAAATATTTCTATTCCTTCTTTTCAGTTGTGTCTTTTTCATAGGATATTATAGTTAAAAAATTCATAATAAAAAATGTGAGCAATAGTAAATTGTTTTATTTTTTAACTAAAAATGCTTTATTATCATTTTTTCTTCATGTTTTATTTATACTTAAAAAACAAAAACTTAAACAATTTATCGTCCAAAAAACATTTTGGAACAACAATTGCATTTCACAATTAATTAATTAAGGTGGAAATATTTAGAGAATTTCTTTTGAATTGCAAATTCCAATCGCAGTTACCAAATTAAAAAGTTTTCCTTGAAGCATTTTAATTCTTTCTTTTAAGTTGCACCTATTTTCAGAAGCTATTATCGTAAAAAATTTCATAGTGAAATTTTTTTAGCAGTATTAAATCCCTTTATTTTTAAATTAAAATAATCTTGCTATCATGTTTTTCTTTATGTTTTTTTCTTATTTAAAAGAAAATAAACAATAAAAAAATATCACAGAAAAACGTTTTGGAACAAGAATGTCCTCTTATAATTAACAACTTATGATGGAAACGTTCAGACGATATATTTTGAAAGGCAAATTCCAATCCCAGCTAAAAAGTTAAAAATCTTTCAGGGGAATATTTTAATTCTTTCTTTTAAATCGTATCGTTTTGAGGAGAAAAAAAATTTAATTTTTAACCAATAATAAATATTAAACTATTTCTCATCATAATAATTAAGTTAGAAATATTCACTAGAATTTTTTTTTAATTCTTTCTTTTCGCATGTAATTTTCTCAAAATGTAATATTTTTCAATCTTAAAGAATAATAATAAATTTTATCAGTATATTAAATTTATTTATTTTCTAATTAAAATAATAAAATATTATTACCAATTTTTTCTTTTGGATCCATTTTCACGTAAGAAGAATTAAATATTAAGTTTTTATTTTTTCAGGAGTCCTCAGAGACATAAAATAATTATGAACCGGAACGTTCAGAGGTGTAGATATTAATGATCCTTTCTTCAGGAAACTCAGAGATGCAAATGTTACTGTTCTTACTTGCAAGAATTCTTCAAGCATAAAACGAAAATATAAACATAACCACATTTCTCCCCTAAGTCATCAAAATCTGTTATCTAAGATTTGAAGATAATTTCATAACAATATAAAGTTTTTTTTCTTCAATTTAATCTCTATAGAGGAAGCAGACTCATGTTTAAATCAACACGTTGTCTATTTCAAGGACTTTTCGTTAGTACGTTTCGTAAAATGGATGAACCCTTCCCTTAGGAAGAAAATAGTGACAGTATCTGATAATCTTAATCTAAAGATAAAAAATAATAAAATTTTTATAAAGTATATCAACCCACATGGTAATTTCAAGAGAAAAAATAAAAAGTTGGAGTGCTTCACTTAGTTGGCGTTCTCGCTTGCGTACATTACCTTAACTGGGCACACGAATGCATTTTTAAAAATGAATTTTTATTTAAAATCAAAAATGAATTTTAATCTTTGTACATCCTAATCTTTTCTCAACCACTTTGATAACCCAAATTCATTTAAGAGCATTCCTCTTTTTTGAATATGGAATTTGTGTTTGAACTTTTTTTTTCTAAGATGAAAATAGATCTTATCGTACAGGAAATGTAAATTTGTTGCAATAAATCTCAGTTGAAACTTAATAATGATTATTTACATATTTTAAGGTCAGAATCTTCATTCTTAAGACCGGTTAAATCCTGATTTTTCAAAAAATGTTGATTATATATAGTCCGAACTGAACTTTAATGGACATTGGATCGAAGCGATGCATCAAAAATGTTGTTCGGAACCTATCCGGTTTATTGTTTATATTCACACGTGCGATGGATTCTCAGAGAAAGTATTTTAATTGTCTAAACATTCGAGCTCAAGATTTTGAAGTTTCATGTGGCAACACACGTGTCGGGAAAATAACTAAAATTATATGCAGTATTTTCAATAAATGTGAGGGGAATAGCGGTATAATTCAAATAATTGGTAATATTTACTATAGTTTTTCAGAAAACGTTGATATTAAAACGTCTTATATCAAAAGTTCCAAAAAACAAAAATTTACAACATCATAACGTAATCATTGGAAAAATAGTGAGAAATTGGATTTTGTGAAAATATGTTACAGCAATTAATATCTAACATACAATTACTAGAGAATTGATATAGCTAATTTATACAGGTGTCTTGCATAAATTATAACGTTTTGGTAAATCTAACATACATTTTGCTCTAAGAAAAGGTAAATAGTTTTTTTTACAAGCATGATTATATCAATCCATTAATCTCATTTTAATTTCATAAAATTGAAAAAAAAATCTAAGGTATATATTTTAGAACAATGCACTTTTTCTGCGGTAGTATTTATCAGTATTAGACATCGATCCTTCGTTGCATAAGTTACTGACAAGATTGTTAAGTGTTTGTTGTTTATCTCTCTTGGATTGAACACCGATTCAAACCAAGTCCAAGAGATTAGGGACAGAGAGGTACAGTAGCTTCTGAGAGTAAAGACTTCTTAGCAAATGAAGGCAGAAGTCTGACTTTAGCTCACTTAAAGATGATACTAATACACTTGTTTGCCCAACCTCTTTTTACAAGTGGGGGGGGGGGCTCTTTCACACAAGTAGAACACAAAAGAACAACCATGCCAGCATCAGGACTGGAGCCCGGGACCCCCCAGACCACGGGGAATGCATGCTACCCTTAGGCCAGGCCGACGACCTGTTTCAGTGTATCCTTCTTACATGTTATTCTTCCATGTTAGTATCATTATATTAGTTACTTACATGTTAGTCATCATTATAGTTATCATTTTACTGAAACACAAAAAAGAATTTATAAGTGTCATATGCCAAATAAATAAACATTTTTTTTGCATTTAATAATTTCGATATATTTAATAAAATACATTAAACCAACAAATTCTTTCGCATAGAAAACTACTCGAGCAAATCTTGTAAAATTTTTGAACATTTGAATACTAATGCTTGTTAATTTTGGAATTTTAAGATTTTTTTTGTTTTTAGTTTTAAAATAACAAACTTTGTCAGTGAATAGCAAATTGTTCCTTTGTTGTACAATTTGGTATAAACATCAATCCATATATATACGGAATTTTGAAGAAATTCGAATAATATCTAACGAAAGTTTTTTTGCTGTAGTTTTCACCAATTTTAGATTATTATTTCTTGCTGTAGATGTATTGATTTTAGAGGTAATTCGGAATTTAAATTCCCGTACCATTTGTAATTGTTGTTTTCAGGTTTATTATCTCTATTTAACTATTTTCGATTTCTTTATTTTTTTCATTTATTCTTTTGTAAGTTAAAAATGTTTTAGCTCAATTTTTTAATACTTGCGAAATTTAAATGCAATGTTGTATCAATTAAATCAAGATGAGATATGCTTCCATTAAGAATGAAAAAAAAAA
>JAPMOQ010038165.1:2287869-2307937 GCA_026543055.1 Argiope trifasciata
AGCTTTGAAATCTAATTAATTCATCGCTTGTTTTTATATATCATATGACATTGATTCAAAGTTATCATTGTCATATGATATTCGACTTGAGGAAATATTATTAAATTTCCTGATACTGGTGATAAGGCATTATGAAATGAATAACAGGCTAAAGTTTTTTTAAAAAGAATATTTCGTTAGTAAATATTTTAATGACCTTTGGAGAACCATTAGTTTAACGAGAATATTTATTCTATTAATTTTCAACTCAATCTCTGACTCATCTGATTGGTCTCATAATAAAGTATTTTTTTAACCATTAAATTGTGATAGAGATATAAACATAGTTATTTCAATGGCCATATATATCTTTTGTTTATTGTGCGCGCGAACGTTTTTAATAAAATTCCACAGTTTAAAAATTCCTTGAAAAGTTTAATTATACAAGTAATCTAATTTCTGATTGACAGTTTGCTTTCATTATACATAAGCTTCACTGGCTTATTTTCCAAACAGATTATGCAAATAATAAAAAGAATCTCCCTTTTTTTTTGGCTTTTAAAAAGGAAGAAAAGGAAGTGATTGAATAGACCAGTAAACAATGAAAATGGTTCAAATGTTATTACAATATATTACAATAATAAAATCTAAAAGTGCAAATTTAAATAAAATATTCATAGTAAAAATACTTAATGAAATCTATGATTGCAAAAAACAATTAATACAATCTGCGATTGCAAAATATAATTGACAAAATCTAGGATTGCAAAAATAAAAAAAATAAATAAAATCATCAAAATTCAAGCAAAAAAAAAATTGCACAATCAAGTGTGAATTTTTTTACACTTGGGCAGTGCTTACTTACTTGGTCAACTTTTTTAAAATTTTTAAATAGAACAAATATTTATTTTATACAAAAATATTTGTCAAAACTTTTTTTTTGCAAAGAAAAAAAACTTTGAATAATTTTTAATTTAAAAATTTTGAATAATTTTTGAATTATAAATTTTTTTAAAAAGTACTTGAAGGTACACGCACATTCACATCCTTGAGTGTACTTATTTGCCGAATTCGGTAACTTTTGACAAATTCTAAATTTTGTGGTGCCAACATATATAGCTATGTAATCCCTTAAATAGTAATATTAATTTTTCGAACAATTATATCTTGTACTATTAAGTAATTTTAAATACAATTTGTAAAAAAGGTTTCTATTGTTGTTTTTGTTATTGCTTTGCTATTTGAAAACAAAACTTGAGAAAGTCAATTGATAGTTTATTTAAATATTTTACGTATGTTTTTTGAATCAACTTTGTAGAATTTTCACATTTTTTTATCAAATATAATTTAATATGCGTTACTGCAGAGCTGGATTAATTGGTTAATTCCATTAAAAAAAATTTCTAAATAAAGATGAATATATTGGAGATATTAACACTAAAAGTCGAAATTTTTGACCGATTTAGATATTTTTAAAAATAAAATTAATGTAAATTTTATGCCTGATTATCAAATTTATCAAAAAACAGGAAAAAGACATCTTTTATGAAGATTGTGGACTTTATTAGGCATTATTGTGAATCATTCATTTAGGATTTTGAAATTGTTTCAGCATATTAATATATATTAATATGTAGTATGCAATATATTACAAATATGTATTAAAATATAAAATATGTTTAAAAAACACTTTAAAACGTATTATATTATTTTTAAAGAATAAAACACTTATAATTTTTGAAAATTTCAAAACATTCCAGGTGATTTAATGTATTACTTTTTATTACTATTTACTTATTATCCTATAAACTTATTTAGAACAAACATGGCTTTGTAATCGAAAACAAATGTTAATTATTTTAGAAATAATTTTATGCGCATGCATAAAATTTTTATGTTTGACTTTTAATGTCTAAAAAAAGTAGAAATATAAAAGGCATAAGCTGTTTCCTTTTAATATTCAGCCAAAATGCTTGTTATTAGTTCTATTTAATTTCTTTCAAAAATTAAGAGCCTGGAATATTTCAAAGATGTTAAAATCGAATTAAAATATCGTTTTGAGAGTTGCTAATAAATTTATTTTAATACTCTAGCCTCTCAAATATTAATTTTATTAAGGATAAATTTTATTATCTTATTTTAATTGAAAATAACTTTATGTTTTAGTGACGGAACAATAAAAAATTTCATATTTTATCCAATTTTCTTCTTTTTTCCAAAATCCACTTTTTAATTTTAGCCTGAATATGTGAAAAATTGGACGATTTTTGAAAATTAACTGAATGCTTGAAAATTAGAAGATATTTTTCTTAAAAAATATCATACGAAAATATGGAAATAAAGGCATTAATTCAAATATTACTTACTTATTCTGGTATCAGGCATAACTTGTTATGGAATATAATAGTATTCAGACTACAAAAACCAAGCAATGCCACTTCTTTTAACCCTTCTCACGGCTATAACATAATTTTCTCGAAAAAAAGAACCAAAATTATCCTTACTTCAACTCTTCGTAATCTGTGCTCAGATGTGAAACTTAAGTATAATAATTCATGGGTTTTATTCTTCTGAAAGGTTTTATACATAACCACAAAGGAAAAAAGTACTTTTGTCGACCTAGATATGATTTTTTACTCGACAGAAACCACACCGAACCGAATAGAAAATTGAGTGTCATTTGTATCTTCCCGGCAGGATATTCTAATGAGAGTCAACGCATATCCTCAAAATGACTAGAGAAGGTATTTAATATATATATTTTTTGTATGACGTAAAATCCGTATTAAATTGTAGGAAAGTACTCAAAGTCACAGATACATGATTTGATTTAAAAAAAAGGTTAGTCTTATGACAAAAAAATGTTATAATTTTTATAAAAAATTTAGTAAATAGTTAATTACAATCAGTTACCAGATTTATGTGGAAAGTAATATAAATTAACATATTAATAACAAAAATTTGCAATAACAATAATAATAATAATAGTGAGAATGATTTTCCCGAAACTTTCTCTCATTCTCTAATAAACTTATTATGCGAGTGAACGCTTTATATGGCACTGACGCAATAGTTAAGAAGTGTTAACTTTTGGAATGAATTTAACATTTTTACTGAATCTATCGGGTCATTTTTTAAGGGCTCTTTTTCGATTAATCCCTGGCATACGTTAATAACAACAAAAAATTGAACTTGTGTTTTAAACACGTTTTTCCCAACCAACCGAAAAGAAAAATTGACACAAAACTGCGTTTGTGATGACAAAATCCCATATCAAATTTGATATATTTAAGTCATTGCGCTTTAGATATATTGAGTTTACAAGTTTTTGAAAGTACAGATAAGCTGGCTCGAAGTTGGATTTGGTTCAAAATTCGATACATGATTACATTATAGATGCTGTTAGTGCAAACCAAGATTTCGCCGAAATCTTTGCCCAATTTTTAAGGAAGTTCACTTTATAAACGGTATTCCTTTACCTGTTTATACTTTACCAACGTGCTTCTGAGTCACAGACTCAACAGAAAGTAGTTTTTAAAAAGTAAAATATCTTCATTCAATATATTAGAAAGGGAACATTTATTTTTCAACATCACAAACGGTAGTATTTTCATACTAATAATTTTTTTATGGAAGATGTCAGATTCACAAAAACAAAAAAAAAAAAATCACTTACTTAAAAAAATTATAAATTCGGCGATGCTTGCTTTTATCATCGCTGTCTTTTATGTGAACCTAACAGATGCATCTCCCGAGGGGGCGGCACCTCGAAATTAGGATGAGATGCTTCCGGTATGGGGATTAGATCTGGCCAACCCGGTGGGTACAATAATAGGTGGGGGCATTGACCGTCCCACCGATGACGGACATACTCCTTTAAGGGAGGGTTGTACCGTGGCCGTAGGACTCAACCACAGTTTCCACCAGTGTTGCTGGAGACGCGGTTCGGTCATTCAGCTTTACATGGTTAATCCGTGTGTGGGTCTGAGGTCAGTTAGATGACTTACATTATAGATAACCAGCGGGTGACCGAGCAGGTATCGAAGTTAACTAGAAGATTTCAATTTTCAATTGTGATTTATCAAAACAATACATGCCATAAGAAAATTTGTGAAACCATAGGTGAAAAGATAACCGGTTAAACCTCGGCTTTTCATCGTCCACCAGCGATGTCATGTCTTGATGTTCCATTGGAAATCCCCATCTGCATTGGTCTCTTCCATGTTTGCTGACCATGCACGGAGCGCTTGGGTTCATATCACCACACGGGTTATGGATAATCCATTTCGAGATCAGTTCCTTGAGTTCCGGATCATCTTCTGGAAACTTTATTAGTTCGCCATATTGGCTATAGATGGCAGCACGTTACCGCTTGAAACCTATTAGCCATTATGGCGAACTAATAAAGTTTGAAAATATCCTATCTGTAACTCCGAACTGCTCGACCGTAGCGCTTCAAAACCGGCGCCAATCGATTCCTCGTGGCCAAAAACCCCAGACCCCCAAGTTTACCGGAGTTTATTAATTCTGGGGCGATTTTCGACTTGGCAACCATTCCTCGTATTATAGTATTAGATAAATCTGTGTACCGAATTTTGTCTGCATAGCTCATCATTTTGTAATTATCATGGTATATTAGAGCATATAGTCAGAATTCTGTCAGAACTCTGAAAAGAATTTTTATTGAACCTTTGAAAGAAATCGGCAAGTTTGGTGTGAAGGTCGTAACCGAATTTCAAACGTGTAACCCAAATCACGTTTGAATTATCTCCGTCACAGACAGACGGACATAAATTTCTAAACATGCATTTTTCGAACTCAAGGAAATCTAAAACATGGAGATTCGTAAAAACCTCTTTGATTTTGTTTGATGATTACCATACTTTCTTTACATTACATATGCGAGAAAGATAAATATTGTTGGAAATTTCAACGTTCAATAAGGCAAAGAAAAGTGAAAAAAAAAAACAAACCTTAGACTTTTATGAAAACGATAATATTCTGAGGCAGATCTGGAACTCCTTTAAACAAGTAATCGTGACCACGGCCAAATTCACGTGGCAGATGAAAGCAAATGATATAACTATACTATTAAGGTGAGAATTTCTGTCATCTGCTTAAATTCTAAATTGATGTAAGAAATGAAGCGTTGAAAGGATAAAAAAGCATGAAAGTAAAAAAAAAATTTTTTTTATAAATAATGAAAATATTGAAAACCGATGCCAAGTTTGTAGTTGGGGGATTTAAACTCAGTTTATACCCATGGAAAATGTTTTAAGGGAAATAGGTTTGAAAATTCTTTAAAAACAATGGAGGAAAGTAGAAGTTAGTTGACCTTTGACAAGTGAATGGAAATCATAAGTTTCCCGAGTAAAAAAAAATTGATGAAATCGGTATTTGAAGTTGGGTGACTAGTTGAAGGATTTTTCTTTTCTTTTCTTTTTTTTTAAATGTTAATTGGCGTACCCCAAAATTTGTTTTGGGTAGTTGTATATCACTTTTGCCATGAAAGAAACAATTTGTTTAATTTAGAATTACTACTTAGAAAAAACTGGAAAAGATGTTTTATGTATCTTATTTCTCCTATTTAAAACTTTTCAATGATGGATATAATCTACCCCCAAGTTATAAAAAAAATATTCAGAAATATTTAAGAAAAAATAATAAAGATACCCCGATTTCAAAAATACCCATCAATTAGAATCGATGGGAACCAATGTAATCGTAAAATTGATGCGAATACTTTAATTGAAAAAATTATCACAAATAAAAAAAAATGTTAAAATGTGCAAGTGTAATGAGTGAAACACTCAATACAAATTATTTTTTAAGAAGTTATATTTATTCTTTCCTTTCCTTTCTCGTATACTTTGATTATAAAAAGTATTGTAATCGTCGTCAAAAAGTTCAAAAGGGATATTTTGATAAATCTTCGTGTTTTACATCTCCCTGTGTTCGAAAAGCATAGTTTTAGAATACTTAATTCTGTCTATGACATATATAACTCGAAAATACCTTATTATAGATAGCCGAAATTTTGTACACGGAATTTAAATCAAATTTGCAGATTTATTTCTAATTAAGAGCAGATTTTGTTTAAAGGAAATCCGTCTATCCACCTGTTTAGGTATAAGTTAACTTGAATCTATAAAACGAAGAGAGCTAGATAGATAAAATTTGGCATACTTATTTAACATCTAAAGTGTTGACCAAATTTTGAGCCGAGTATAATGAGAGACTAACCATCTGTTGACCTGTACTTTCAGAAACAAGTAAACCTGATAACTCTGAAACTCAGTGATTTAAATGTATTAAATCTGATATGGGATTTTGTGATTACAAATTTTTATATAAATGGAGTGGGACAAAACTATATAAAATACGGATTTGATATTCGGATATTGTTAATTATATGGAAAAGCTTAATCTACAAATAACTCGCCAAGGATATTATTCGAAAGAATCAAGAAAAATTCTATGCTGAAGCCAAAAGTTAATGTTTCGTAACTATTGTACGCCACTGCCATGCAACGTATTTTCTGATTTAATATCTTTATTAGAGATTTGCAAGAAATGTTTGGAGAAACTATACCCGCTGGTTGTTTTTGCTTACTATTTAAGACTTTTTCATTTATGTATTAGTTTTTATATATACGTGACATAGAGTTAATCAATTTTTTTTTCCAAATGTACTGTTTTTAAGAAATTTAACTTTCTGTTAATGTTTTAATATTTTATAATTAAAAGCTACCTTTCAGTTGTGTATGTTATTAAAGAAAAAACTAACTAAAATTATTTTTTTTGGATATTCAAGAAGTTATCCATCACTCACTCTTGCAAAGATTACATAGTAGTTAATCTAGTCTATTATGTCAGTAATTTTTTTTTACTTGGATTGATATTCTGCAGTAAAAATGCTAATAAAACAGCCAGACAAATTCGAAGAATATATTTTCTTCACCGTTCCTAAATTACTTTCATTTGCAGATATATGTCATTCCACGGATTGACATATATAATGAATACATAATTTACATATATAATGAATATTTAATGACATATATTGACATATATAATGAATACATAATTGGAAATATTTAATGAATACATAATTTCATTGCGTTTTTGAAGATGTAAAATTACAGAAGCCAGAAAATGATTAAAATAGTCATTCTAAAATAAGACTTGGATGATTCTGTTGATACATCAGAATGCTAAGCTTGTTTTTTATCACTATATAGCAACTGTTTCACAGTCCTATTCTAATAATCGCTTTAAAACAATCCTCATTGAAATTAATTAATTAATTAGATTTATCCCGATATTAGGAAAATAGAACTAAGAAACCCCAACTCTGTTTGATTGTAAATTATTTCAAGCTCTTTTGCAATATCATAGTACATTTTAATTAGTTAAATTAATTCCGATATTAGAAAAATGGAATTAAAAAAACCGACTTCGATGAATCACAAATTCCTTTCAAGTTCTCTACAAGTAGCCGAGAGATTTTAAAAATATTTGGTGCAATTATTTTTTATTATCAATAAAACAGATTCTTAGATTCCTGGAAAAATTTCTACATTGCAATAATTTGTAAAAAGCTGTTTCATATTAAAAATTGCTGTTAACAGCTTATTTATATCTGATAATTGTAATTTTATTAATAAATATCACTTGTGTTGAAAATATTATAAATTTTGCTCACAAATTCTGAAGTATATGAGATATTTTAATGAAGATTTGGTGGTAATTAATTAGCTATATTTTTCATAGTGAAATTCTGAAAATTATTTCAATATGAGAAATGCTGGATGTATCAAATAGTTTGTACTAAATAAAACCAGCGGATGATCGAGCTCCGCTCTGAGAAAACAGGTATCGAAGCTAACTCGAAGATTTAAATTTTCAATTGTGATTTATCAAAACAATACATGCCGTAAGAAAATTTGTGAAACCATTGGTGAAAAGATAACCGGTTAAAGTGCACCATTGTAAACTATTCTAAACGAAGTTAGAGTTTGGAAAGGGAACTATTCTATACAAAGGTAAAGTAAAGGTAAAGATTGAAGTGTGTTGAAGTTCAATATTTTTGACAAATTTATTTAGAAAAACCAAACATATATACATACATAAGAAACATATTATAAACCTATAACAGCATAAACATAAAACTTTATTAGTTCGCCCTATTGGCTATAGATGGCAGCCCGTTACCGCTTGAAAATTTAAGTAGCCATTATGGCGAACTAATAAAGTTTGAAAATATCCTATCTGTAACTCCGAACTGCTCGACCGTATCGCTTCAAAACCGGCGCCAATCGATTCCTCGTGACCAAAAACCCCAGATCCCCAAGTTTACCGGAGTTTATTAATTCTGGGGCGATTTTCGACTTGGCAACCATTACTCGTATTATAGTATTAGATAAAAAAAAGGGAAATATTTTCACTGAACAGGACTTGTTATGCTTAACAATCAAATTATCTTTAAATATTTAAATTCAAATAGTGTTTAATAAGTAATTATTTGAATATAATTAATATATTTATTTATAATTTCTTTTTTCTATATTTCGAAAATTTTATCTACAATTAATTATTAATTTCTTAATTATTATTTCTTTATTTTAAATAAAAATTAATTTCATTTATAATTTCGTAATTTATTTATTCAATTATTAATTTATTATTTTTTATTTATAATTTCTTAAAATATATAAATTCGTCTTGATAAAGGATTTTTTGAATAGAATTTAATAGAATTTCGATAATTTTCCAACTTAATCTTAATTATAAAGAAAAACTTTTAGTTTAAGCACCTTATGACTTTTAACACGGATAATTTTAATACATGTCGCATTGCATTATTGCAACATGATATACCTTTTTGCTACAATGATAATAAATGGAAATTTGTCAAACAGATATACGAATCCTGCTGAATTAATGAAACCAAATATAGAATACAATATCGCAGCTTCTTTCAACTCAAAAATATTTCAGTCTAGGATAGCAAGTAAGCACTTTATTTGAGAAAATGCATGTCCATCCAAGCGCAAATGACATCTGGACAGACGTTATTTGTTACATTAACTTTAAACTTTCTGATTTTATGAATGTTCAATGTACCATAGTAGTAAGGTTACATCATTCTTGAAACAAATGCCATCTTTTTTTTTTATTTCCTCATTTTCTGAGCTATAAAAAAATATGAAAAGTTTTACACGTGACCTTGGTATTTCTGACAATGTCATTGTTTAGTGACGTCATTAGACTCAAGAGTAGAAACGAGATTAGATTTTTAAATTGGGGCGTTTCCTCATTACTGTTATACTGATACATGAAGCACACTTTAAAATAGTTCGTGTTGGAATTGAAAATTTGCAGGTGTGTGAGACTGATGTGAACTGAATGAAATGTACTGAAGATGTTTTTTTTTTTAATTTTACAGCTCGCAGGGCAAATACTTTTACTTGCACTTTAAAATGAAAAGTAGTAGGAAATAAGTGCACTGAAAGGAAATGGATGATATCAAATTTTAAAAAAGAAATGTTTTTGACTTTTACACTCCTTTATTTCCGTATAAGACTAAAATTTTTGGCGTTCTAGTATTCAATATTCAGCAACCTTTACACTCAAAATCCTTTTCATAAGTAACAAAACTTCATTAATTCCTACAAGATATTTAAATTATCCAAAATTATCTCATCCAGTTATCTTTGTTTTCTTGCTATTATCTTAATATTGGATGAACAATACAAAACAAAAGAAGTGCAATAATCAAGATATTACAATAGAGATTTTGTAAATCTCTTTATTTCAGATCTCCCTATGCTTAAAAAAATAACGAAATATTTCTGGAATTTTATTTGGTGTTGTATCTGGGATTTGATGTCTCAAAAGTTTATAAATTTTAGTTTTTGTTTGCGTTTTTACAATCGAATTGGTGCATTTCAGACACTGTATACTGTAATGTAAGGATACTACTTTTGGAATGTAATAAAATAATTTTTTTTTGCCTGACATGCAACAATTTGTTTCCCATTGGCGTAATTCAGTAAAATTTCAAATCTTTTTAGCTATTAGATCATTATTGTTTTATTGACAGTCTAAGGATTTGTATAATATGGTGATGTATCTCCACATTTCAGAATTCGTGCCTCCCCCCCCAAAAAAATATACTTTTGAGTTATGTTTGGTAGTGCATCTGTCAAACTAAAATTGAAAGATTTAGACAAATGAATTTTAATATTCATTGTAATATGAGTAATTTTATGTTAGTATAAAGTTTAAAAAAAATCGAATATGTGGTTAAGAAAAATAACTACAATTGAATTCTGTCATTGATCAATGTATTTATTAATATTGTTATATATTTGCACAGTACTACGCCATCCACAATTATCTGCATATTTGCTATCATTATACATTTTGACAGTACTACATCCATTTACTAGATTATAATTGTCAGCAAATTATGGAATGAAACAAAAACGTTTTTAAAATTTAATTTCATCATTAGTATTATTCAGTTACATAACCTAAACATGAAAGTTGTTTTATAGAGCAGATATTACATATCAAAATATAATTTTGACCAATTCATACATTTTCTTAGCTGAATTGTTTTGAATGAAGATATTATCATGTATTTGCAAATAAATAAACAATCCCAATTTAAAATATGTATTAAGAAAGTACCGAGAAAAACACTTTGGGATATTTTTTACAGTTTAAAAATAAGATATGATAACATGCATTACTTCTTGGATGGTAATTTTTCTGGTCCTGCTAAATAAATTTGTTCTTCATGAAAATCATTACTGTTACACTTGTGACAAAGAAAATGGCATTAAATAGATTTTTTTTTTGCATTATCTGAAATGCTCAATTCAAGCATTTTTACTTTTTCTCATACGTAGTATCCAGAGAATATATAGTAATCATGAAAAAACTCGAACTCGAGATTTTCTCTAATCTCAATGTTTTAAACTTAACTGGATTCGAAAAATATATTTTTAGAAAACGTCCATCCGTCTGTCTGCATTAGACAAAGGTAATTCAAAAATACTTTGAGCTATAAAGATGGAAAGATTTTACACCAAACTCGTAAAATTATATTAAATTTAGTGTAAAATTCATTCATAGAAAGTCTGTTTCGCTATTCAAAATAATTAGAAAACGAAGAAAGCTAAATAAAAATTGGTATAAAGATCTAACATCTATGGCATAGATACCTTTGAAATTTTAAGCTAAAAGTTGATTGCCTGATGGTCTGTACTTTCAGAAACATGTAAATGCGATAATTAAAAAACGTAACGATTTAAATATACCCAACTTTGATATAAGAATTTAGAATTAAAGGTGCAGTTATGCCAAATTTTTGTTTTAATACTTTAAGAGAACCGCGTCTAAAACCCAAATTCGAAGTTCGGATAACAATAACGCATGCCAGGGACTTCTTACATACAGCCGACCATCCCGCTACTACTGAATGTTGCAGTATCGACAGGATTTGTTGTGCGCATGCCAGGGACTAATCGCCAAATAACTAGCTAAGGATGGCACATTTCATAAAAATGCTAAATTCACACCAAAAACATTTTGTAATTATTGAACTCGAATACCACGCAAGGTGTTCTCCGTCACCACATGCTTATTACAGAGTGAGCGAAGAAGTTTTGATGTGACCCGCTGGTTTAAATCACAGATCTATTTCATCATTCAATTTTTATTTCAGAAAACTGCTTTCAATAAGCAGCAGCTTTCAATCACTAAAGTCTATTGATATCTATCAATGTTGACCTTTTGGTATTACATATTTTTGATGATTTGGTAATTAGTTTATTTATAAGAAGCATTTCGTTGTCCTTTTTTTATTTTCCAGAAGAGACGATTGATATGAACACTTCATGAGATATCAGAATTAGCAATAAGTTAAATGATATTATTTTTTGTCGCTTCTATAACTAAGATGATATTGACCATTTTCTCTTGAACGATATGAAATTCTCGACAAACAGAGAGAACCTCTAAAAAGCACTTAATTTCAATCACCAACCAATTTCTCATTCAATGTTTCCTTCAGAAAATTATTTTTAATAAGCGCCATCTACATATTCTTCTTCAATCGTCAAAGCATTTTGATAAATATTAACTTTTTCTTTTCAACTATAAGAAAATGTGAACATTTGGCTTACAGATTTTTTAAGAGCAGTATTTCTATATTTTTCACGAAAAGTTGATTATAAATAAGGCATCAATAAGATATCATACAAGTTTGGTTAGTAGGACATGCCAATTATTACTACTGCTGTAACCATGGAAACGGCGCTGATATTATTCTCCTTATACAATTTGAAACAATCAATTCATAGAGGAAAATCTCTGAAATATACTTAATTTTAATCACTAATTAATTTCAGCCATCAATGTTTTGCTCCCCAAAACTATTTGTAATTACTGAAGTTTCCTAACATATATTGTATGACTTTTTTGTATTAGGAGATGGATTACTCGGGATGATAAGTAATATGTTTATTATATCTTTAATATATTTATTATTATCTATATTATCTGTTCTAATTACTAAATTCTTTAACAGCTATTAAATATTAGTTTTTACTTATAGGTATTTTTTGATTATTTGATACTGCAGCTTTTTTATATATGGTATTTTTAAGAACTGTAACAAATTTCAAAAATAGAATTCATATTAATCACCAATTAATTTCGTCTTTCAATGTTTTGCACCAAATTTTTTTTGCCGTCATTAAAGTTGCTTGAAATATATTAACTGTAAATTTTTTATATTAAGAGATGACATCCTTTGAAACGCAGGATCCTAGGTAATATACATATTATATCTTTATATATTTATCATTACATATTATATTATCTTCATTCCCTAAAATTTTGCTATTAGATGTTTTTCGATTATTTGACCTTGGGACCATTTGGTATTCGGTATTTTCCAAGATCTGTAAAAAATATCTAAAATAGACTTAATTTTAGTCACCGATCAATTTCTTCTTTCAATGTTTTAATTAATTTTTTTGTCAACTCTGAAGTTTCTTGAAAATTATTAATTGTGAATGTTTGATATTACAGGATGAAAGTCTTTGTTACTGAAAAATCGTAGGTAGAGTTTTTATTATATTTTTTATATTTATTATATCTTCAATATATGAATTAAATTTATTATTAGCTATACTATATTTTCTATAATCACATAATTTTTTTTTGATTTTTTTTAAATATTAGGTATTTTTTGTCTACTTTTTGCTGTGACCATTTGACAAATGCTATTTTTAAAATCTGTAAGAGCTGTGACGAATTTCAAAAATAGACTTAATTTTAATCACTAATCAGTTTCGTCTTTCAATGTTTTGCTTCCGAAAATATTTTGCCAACACAGATGTTTGTTGACATTTATTAACTGTTATTTTTTGATATAAGGGGATGACAGGCTTCGTTGCTCAAGATCTCAGTCAATATATTTCAATCAATCAATTTGGCAATAATTCATTATAATGTTTTTCTTTTCAAGGTCAAAAAACGGAACGGCCGTACATCGACTGTCCACTGTCGCGTGTTATTAGTAAATGAAAAAAACAGTGTGATCTGAATGCACGTGAACATTTCGTTGAAAATTTGTCTGAAGGTTATCTATTACTAAAAGTCATTTCAGTACCATGGATTGTTTGTTACATTATTCAAATATCGCAATGTCTATGAGCAACGAAATGATGGATTGGTCGAATTGTCAGAAAAACAAAGAATATTATTTTTTAAAGTACCAAATAAAAAGAAAAATTCAATTTAAAATAAAACGAACATGTCTCCACGTGGCTCCACATACCGTGATTATTATCTTACAGAGAAGGTCGAGATAGTATAACGATGGCGGGGAAACTATCAAATCGCATTGCTCATTGAAAACGGAATCAGTTGAAGTATCGTGTGTGTGATCGTATCGAAATTTTCTGGCATACTCTCAAATAAAAGCGTTGTTTTCCATACCTGAGTATGCGTTTATTTTTAATTTTCAAAATCCTGCACATGAGAACTGTATGCTTCTTAAAAAAACACAAATACAATCTTCGGACCAATCACATACAATATTTCACTTATTAAAGGTTTTTACACTTTTGATTTATATATCTGATCAATAGGCAGAGGGTCAACTTGCTGACGGATTTTGGAGCCAAGGTTGCAGACAGTGTAAGTAGGTCTGGTGCACATCAAATTAGTCTTGGCCATATTCCTCCCACTGGAATGGTGGGGAAGTTATGAAAGGGGGTGCCAGCTCAGATATCACCCTCTTCATCTGACAGCAGTTCAAAACTCTGAGATCCATCTACAATGTCCAAGTGTTGCGATAAAACGGAACTTTAATGTAACTGAACAGAACTGCACCTTCGTGGAATTTACTAAACATTTGACATGGATCCACATTTTGATGCGAAACCTACGAATAACATTTTATCAATTTTTTTTTCTTTTTATAGCTCACGTATTCGTCTGTACTTGAACAGAATTCAAATTTTCGTAAGAATCTACAAATTTTGTGTAAGATTGCATACCAAATTTCATCAGTTTAGCCGGAAGCTTTCTGAATTATCGTGTTCAATAAACTCAGTAATTCAATAATGAAGGTAATAAATTCAGTAATGTATGAAACTGTTTTGGCATGCAGTTTTTAAAAATTAAAAACACAGTAAATCCAAAAATAAATAAAAATGAATGTCTGTCCGTATGTCTCTTATGCTCTCATCCAATTCCGACTAAACTTCTATAATTTATTACTTGCAGCTACGGGATGGTTACAGGCATAGCCAAATTGTCTAATATGTAATCTATATAAATAAAAATGAATATTTGTCTGTATGTCTTTTGTGTTCTCATCCGATTCCGATAAAACTTCGGCAACATATTTCTTGCACCTACACGAAGTATATAAACGTAATACAGTCATGTAAAATGAAAAAAATATTTTCCAACCTATTTACCGCATCTATTAACCATGGATTAATCACCAAATAATTCGCCAAGGAGACACAGCCGATTCAGTAAAGATGCTAAATTCAAGCCAGACGTTAATATTTCGGAGCTATTATACGTAATTTCAATGCAAGCGTTTCTCTGATTTAATAGTTTTATTAGAGAGTGTACCAGAAAGTTTTAGGGTAATCAATCCTATAGGTTTGGTATCCTATGGGTAGTATTGTTTTGCACCAAATTTTTCTTTCAGTAGGTAGAAAAAACGCATCTAAAACAGAGATTCGATTTTTTGGCATGGTTAACCGCAGGGGTGTAATCAGTGGTAAAAAAAAACCCCGAGAAGGATTTCCCTTTAGTTGGGAACTAAAGTCAAAAACTTTGGAAAAATGTCCCGAATAGAAGGTTTAATGGCTTGGACTTTTATGAGTTCTTTGAAGTCAAGAGACACCCGATTTTGTGTCTGTGTTCTCGCCATAGTGCACAGATCTTGATAAAGTGATTTATTGATCCTACTTTGGTGCCATATTCCCTAGTTATATTATAATAGCATGATTTTTTTTCTATGAGAACACATGAAAAATTCTGTATAATGAAGAACTCTTTACACTTTCACAGCAAAGCCTCAGTCAGGATATGCCAAACCTTTTCTTAGAAAAAATTGGGCTGCAATCTAGAAATAAAAATTGGCAGATGTCACTATTAATTCCATATTTCGTTTTCCGTCAATTGGCTTGGGATGATAAACATTGAATATTCGACCCCCCCCCCCCCACAAAAATAAAGTTTTCAGTGGTAGATTAATTCCGATGTTCGGAAGAGGTCAATGAAAGATGATCGGCAGTGCAAATACCAAATATAATAAAATTTTTTACTCACAATCTCCCGCTAATTTCTGCAAACAGCAGTATAGCAGAAGTGAATTTTGCCACAGGGTGCAATGAAATTTTATCTACCTATCTTTATTAGTGACTTAATAAACATGAATTATTCTCTAGCTTTATTGTTTGGCTTTAAAAGGTGGGAAATTTAACCAAGGATTTTCCCCATGGCAACCATGGTAGGAGTTCATAGCATATGTACCACCCTTTCTTCCTCTATATAATCAAGCTTCCTCTATATAATGAGTTAAATAATTTTTGTAATTTGTTTGATTTTCTTTTTCAAAAATTTTATATCATTATTCCCCTTTTCCTTCTTTTGATATAATGAAGAAAATCAATTACATTTCCGTAAGAAATATAATTAAAAATAAACTAGAAGCTATAATACGAATTTAATTTTGTATGGCTTCATATTATTCTTGTGAAATTGTTCGAAATTTACAAACGAAGAATTATTTATAAGTATCGAATAAGTGATAAATTTAACAGTATTTTCTAATTTGTAATTTCTTAGAAAAATTATCTTAAAAAAAACGATTTTCCCAATTTTGTTTTTACAATGGCTTTTACCTAATACTGATCTTCCTAAAAAATTAAGAAGGAACAAGTATTGGTTTTGCAAACTTGAATGATGATAAGTATATATAATTTCTGTTGTTCTAAATGCTTAATAGATTAAATGAAACTGATGATAATCTGTCTGTGAATGAATGTAATAGATCACCAAATAATTTATATTTTGTTCTACAATATTTCTTAAATGAAGGCTTGTGCAAATATTTGAAAATTGCATATTTACACTAGCTTTGATTTGACTTTTTGTTAGTCGCAAATTAAAAACATTAGGTCTCTGGTAAATAGATAGGTCAAAGATAAGTTATGGTTATCAAACTATATTTCTTTTTGAGAAGGTAACTGGGAAGATATTACAACCTACGAAATTTCAGTTGCAATCCTACAAAGAGAAAATTGCATTTTTTGATTAAATGGAGTTCTGTTTTTCCTAAGATGCTGTTCTAAGATGCTGTTTGTTAAACGAAGATTGTAATGACTGATAGATATTTTACAAAATTAACCAATGATTAAATAGCAACAAGTATGACAATGATTACGACAGTAATGCGGCAATTTATAGCATAAAAGTTATGAGCTATGCTGATATTAATATCGGCAAAGAAGATGAAATAGTAAATCAGAATGAGCATATATAGAGATTTATTACATTAAAAGTAAAACAGAACTATCTGCTACAATAATTCTCATCCATACTTAAAAATAGTTATACAAATAATGAAAAATATTTATACATTTTTTGCACGTAATTATTTACAAAGAGAAGCACACAATACGTATCACAAATAATATAAAAAGAGTAAAATTTCAGATTTTTTTTTCTAAAATAAATGAATAAAAATCAAAAACTATGAAATAAATAAATAAAATCATTTAGATTTAATTTTTGTAAATATTCATTTCTAAATTCAACAAATTACATTTTTGCTTTTTTTTGTATGGTTTTTTACTCAAAACTTTGTTAAGCTGGAATCTATATGAAAATTTATGAAATAATATTTTGACATGAGCACTTATTTTTCTGTGTTTGAAATTGTGTTTTTGTAATAAGTAAAGTAATATGAGTAAAAAGGAGTTTGAAAAGTAATATGAATGTATTACTTTTCAACATAATTGCTATTTTATTAATATATTGTTTAACTTGCATCTTTGTTAATTCTGATAGTGTATGAAAAATTTTGAAATAATATTTTTATTTATACTGAAAAATTACAAATAAAAAAATGATTGGGATATGAGCGGCCAGATATATTAAAAAAAGAACTAAAGGTGGAAAATATTTTCTAAGAAATAAGTATGAAATTTTTTCCTCTATTTTTTTATCATACAATACATTTTATTTTTTTCTGCCCATAAATTTTCATAAAATTTTAGTTTCAATTTCTAATAATTCGAAATTTAAAAATAAAAATTAATGATCAAGCAAATTGGCAAATAAACAATTATGTTTTTTAAATAAGCAAAAATTAAATTTTCATTCTCAGATTTTAGAAAAAAAATAGCAAAACAAAATTGGCGAATACGATTATTTTTCATAAGTGTTTCACCAATTATTTTATAAATGAAATCGAATTTTTATTTTTTTAATTTTTTTAATTCCTGAGGTGAAACTATATCAATTGGAAAATCTAGTGATTCAATCGGAAAATTATTTAATCCTTCCCCTGAAAGGAATGAAATTCTATGAAAGAAATATACAATTGATCATGGATTTTAAAGCTATAAATCACATTGCGAAACAGCTTCCAAAAAAAAAAATTGTTTCTGATGGAGCATAGAACCAGAATTTAAACTCTATGGATCAGATGGAAGCAGAATTTAAACTCTAAAATTGTTTTTAAAAATAATCAATATACCTAGTGTCTGTTTGATATGTTAAGTTTCAATGGAAATTTCTTCTTTCTCTTCGTCCTCTCTTGGAGAACTTTTTTCCTCCTGATGTGTGTCTACTATATTTCTATCTTCCACCACTTTTTCTTCAACAAAATTCCATGGCTGGACGTTTGCAGAGCCAAATACAGCAAAAACAATGCAGGTAATCATTACAAAGACTATGGAAATGATAAATACTGTTTGCCATTCTTCGAGTAATTTCTGAAAACAAAAGTAGAATATATATACATGTAGGAATGGATGGGACAAAATGCGCACTCAACCTCATTTAGATCATTGTCTAGGGTCACTGATTAAAGAGAAGCTTTTAAATGAAAAAAGTAAATTTATTTACAGCAAAGAATAAAGAAAAAACATTAACAATTAGGATAGGACAACCTATTTACAATAGAGATACCTTTAGATGACACCAAGGATGAATCCTAATCAAGTGTTTAATGGCAAAACTATGTGCTCCAGTTGCGTATTAAAGAATCATATTATCGAACTGAACGACCCTCTCTCTCTCTATCTGTCGAGCGAATGCTCACAGTTCGCTTTTTTTCAAACTCTGCGTCACACGTCTTTGGATCAGTGGTATTTAGTGGAATCTCTGATGCTATCAATTAAATAAAATAAAACTAAATGGGTAATGGCTGGTAATTAAATCTATACATATATAGTGGAGATTTAAATTAAAAGCTATCTTCGAAGTATGCACTGAAGAATCATACGAAAAATAACAATTACGATTACTGGGAGAAATTTTCTAAATTTTAAAATGACAACACCAACTTCTTTATTAGAATGTTTTCTCCAGGGAAAAACCAATAAACAGCATCGGAACGATATCTGTAGCACGAAAATCAGCAGGGCTAGATATACTATGAAGAAAAGAGAAAATAACCCATAACAGCAGATAAGTAACAGAAAGCAAAAGATTTTATTGCGTCTCACAAAATTTCTACTTGATCTACGTCAACCGAGATGACACTTTGTATTGGCAGAAGATGTATAGCGCCAAAACATGTACCATATGGAAAAGATTGTACCGGATTTCACATCTCTTGTAGAAATACAATTTTTCTTTTCACTTTTAAGTCCATGTAACGTTGGAGATTTTCGTGCTTCAGGTACCATTCCAAATCTATTTACCGTTTTTTCATCTTATGCCAAAAAATTGCAATGAAAAGGAGTTGAGGCTTTGTATTTGAAAATTTTGTCGCTGTTATCGTGCACCATAATTTTGAAGCTGAGTCGTGACTGAAGTCAGATATGAATCTTCGAATTGCTAACTTCGTTTTATTTTCGTCCTGGGTGGTATGATTTTTAAAGAAGCAGATGCTACGAGCACAAAACAAAATGATACAAAACGAAATGAAGAAAAGCTGAAAGCGAAGAAAAATAATTTTCCCTCCTGTTATATGCTATGAGCATCTGATAGGGATTTCATTACACATGTCGAACTAGACTAGGAAAACCCACGGATATTTTATAAAAAGGTGCTAGATTTGACATTTTTCATCCCTTCATTCGGAGCATGTGAACCCCTGACTTAAGTATTTTTACAAAGCTTCTGTTGAATTAATAAAATAGTAAAAGGGGAATGAGATCAGTAAATAAGAAAATATTTTAGAATTAAATATGGGAGAAATTAAAATAAAACTTTGGAAATGAATTAGAATTAAATCCAAGTTTTGCACACCCACACCCACCTACACACACACACACACACACACACACACACACACACACACACACAC
>JAPMOQ010038165.1:2308037-2318207 GCA_026543055.1 Argiope trifasciata
CACACACACACACACACACACACACACACACACACACACACGATAAACATAAAATAAAAATATATATTTTGAAATAAATTAAATTAATTTATGGAAAAAAGATCACGTACCTGATTATTTGTAAATATGTATTCATGAATATAAATGTGTGTTTGTGAATCGAAATATATATCTCTTTTGATTATATATATATACTTACATTCATTGTTAATAATCCTACAAGTATGGGCTGAATGAATGAAATAATGCTTCCAATACCATGTAGAAAAAAAGACAATGGGCCTGTAAATGTAGAATAACTTTTAAAATGATGCTGAGATAAATAAATTAACTAAACACTGCCTTTAAAAATAAGTCATAAGACTATCCAGAGATATTAATACCATCACTTAAAGAGAGATTTACAGTTTACTCTTAATGAAAGTGAACCCCCGACCTTGGTGACAAATTTGGTGAGCAAATGAAAGTTTTTCAAAATACAAAATTTATGGCAATATTTATGAAAGGAGATGAGATTTGGAGATATTTAAAAAATTCAGTACCCAATTTGGAAATTTTAAAAGGTCATGCGTTTATTCGAGGAGTTCTGTCTTTGGAATGTTAATCGTAGTACTAGTGGCAACACAATGATCAATTGTTCATTGTGGTGCGCGGTTATCTAATTAAAGTACTGTTAATTTTTGAAAATATTGTTTTATGTGTATACCTCAGTTCTGTTTCTGCAAATTGTGTATTGTGTTTTTTAAATGGAATAATATTTCTTTATCAATTAGCAAAATTTTTCGATCCAACCGGATCAAAAATAACCATTTGAGTTTTCGCAATATATTGGATATAAAAATTAAACAAATTCTGTATGCAAGTGTTTGCAATCAAAGCACATGCTGACGTTGATTTAGAAAGAATAACTCGTTTCTATGCATTTTTCAACAAATAATACATAATCGAGATTACAAGTAAAGAATGCATATTACAAGAATAAAGAAGATTGTTGATTTTCTTAAGATCAGATTGTTTGTATCAAAACTTACCAAATAAGCAGAAATTTATTTCAGGAGAGGGAAATATGCACCAGAAGGACACTTTCTCAAACTCTTTAATCAATTAAAAATAAAGAAATATTTTAGATGATAAATTCAAAGAATGTTACTGTATAAAAGACAATTTAGAAGCAGGAAATGTACATGGGCTGGAGTTTTTTTGAAGTTTTGATGATTTTAAATCAAATAAAAACTAAGAGACCTTTTGGATTTTTTCACGATGGCTTCTGATAATATTAATACACGAAAATTGATTTGTGCATCATTATTTGAAATTTTTTTTCAATGACACTATTTTAATTTAAACATCAATTTTATGAATTTTGATAATATGCATCTATACATATAATGAAGCTAAATGCGCATGTGTGTTGGCGCTCTACGGACCAGACACTTCAGTTACCAAATTTGGCACCAGCCTAATTTGAAATGTGTCAATGCTTGCCTCAGAGCATTTGATTTGAATTTTAATTAATTAAAAATTAAGCTGAGTTTTGGAGTTTTACTGTAACAATTTTCTAAATTATTAGAGCAAAGATTATTTTTACATCACTTTAAAATTCAATCAAATATGTTTTCAATGTCAACAAATATGTTTTCACGGTTAAAGTTCTCTTTTTGAACCAATTAAACTGTATTTAAAAAAAAACTATTTTGTCTATAATTTAAAAATGATTTATTTCTCACAAAAAAATATAAAATAAAAACTGCACCAACATATTGAAAATATGTTGGTGCAGTTTTCCTTACCCATAAGTTGAAAAAATTAGTATATATCAACGTGTTGTCATGATGTTGATAAAAGTTCAAATTAAATGATTAAGTTTATTCTAACTGAAAAATAAAGTGGATCAACAATATTTTTTAATTTAAAATGAAATAAATACGGAATGTGATATGGAGGATGAATTAAATGCAAGGAAAAGGGATTTGTGATCTTTTAAAATATCTCCATTATTAATTCAATAATTCAATTTTTCATAAGTAGATCCTATTTAATTTATAAGGGATTTTTACTACAATAAAGGCCAAAAAGCTAACTTTTAAACTATTTATATACCTAATGAAAAAAGGGGCTCTCATGAAGTAAATAATTGTACTTCATATAATTTACACCAATAAACGGTCTGAGGAATTACAAATTATGAATATATATATATATATATATATATATATATGAAATATAACAAAATTTGCCCATGTACACATTAAAGTATGCGGTTTCAATTTATCAAGAAAGAAAAACAGCGTCAAAAATTCCTGAAGGAAAAATCCTGTCTCTGAAAGCGCAAAATGTATGGAAAAAGAATACATAACTGTCAATGGAAATATTAAATAGAAACACACCAAATGCCATTGCAAAACGCTTATTTTAGTAACTTTGGTTCAACGTGATACCAACTTGATGTTCCAATATTTGCACGCGGTGCATGAAGTTTTTGACGGTGGCTCACAGAATATTATCATTTATTCATCTGACATGTAACGTTATTTGATGTTTTAAAGTAGGAATCTTAGGAATATGTTCTTGATATATAACAACTTACAAGTGAACCAGAATAGCTCGATGGAGAAAATTTCTAGTGATATCGGACATCTTGGATGTCCATGATTGCTTCATTGAAAGGGTCTTTAGGTCTTTAAGCAAAAAAAAAAAAAAAAAAAGAAGAAGAAGAAGAAGAAGAAGTGTGAAGTGTGCGTGAAAGTTTGCTCACCAGCAAATCTTGGAGCCATGTCTAAACATACAATCATGGAGCCAGCTGATCCAACACCAATGAAATATAAAGCTATTGCAGCAGTTATTGCGGTTATATGACGGTTACAGCCAGAAAAATATGTTCCAAGCAAGCCTGCCGAGAAACCAATGCATCCTATAATACAAAAGGCATAGTTATTTCAAGAAAAATATCGAGTTATTAATTTTGAAATGGTTTGGTCAGTAAATTAGAAGTGATGAAACTCAGATGGCTCAGCTGAGATCATTTCATTTCACAGTTTTGAAACTGAAGAGTCTGCTTCAAAAAAGAGGTAGTTCCAGTTATTCAAATTTGCAGAAAGCTGTGAAAAAGTCTGAAAATTCTAAATTCCAATGAGACAGACAGCTACATACCTTGAGAAATTCGAGAACAAAGATTGGAGCTACATCTTTTTGTCGCCAAACATAGAAGTTTTTTTTTTTACTCCATGTAACTTTAACATAGTATATGTAACTCTAAGTCCTCCAAATTGGAGCTGCATCTTTTTTTGCACCAAACTATTCAATTATGATGTTACAGTTATACATTTAAGTTTAACAATCTAAAAAAGCCTTGAAGCGTGTTCAGGATAACTGGATTAAAGATATAAACATTTTAATCATTTAATGTCCTTTTAATATCTCTATATTTAATATCTTTTTAATACCTTTATATATTATTTCAATATATTGTACTTACATAATTTCGCAGAAAGCTTGCACTTTTTAAAGAAAGCTTTTAGTTTCAAAGAAAAAAAAATCAAAAATTGATTTTTGTTCCACCTTGATACACAATGACAGAGCACAATCTCTTTGATGTCGAAGCTGCTTGCTGAAAGGTATCTTGAGAGCAAAGTTTGCTATTAGCATACTTCAGAGCAGCATTTAAAAAAATTTGTAAAATAAAAATCTTATAATAGTATGCATATCGAAATGAAATGGGGCAAGAATTTGTCCCCGTATGGTATTCACAGATAAATCGTTGAAGTGTACAAGGCTCGAAGCAGTGTCGTTCTTTTGAAGTGGGCAGAGAGATATGCTGAAAACGTTTAGATGGGAGGTCTGGAATCACTCCCCTTACAGTTCCGATTTGGCTCCCAGTTTCTAGGCATTGAAGTAAGACTTATCTGATACAAGGTATATATCAGACGGTAATGTTCAAAAAAGGGCGGAGAACTGGCTGAATATCCAGGGACCTGATTATTGCTGAGACGGTTTAAACAAATTGGTCCAGTGGTGTGACATGCCTCTACAGGTTTGACGATTACGTAGAGAGGTGACCGCCCCATATATCTCTTAATTACAATTTGTATCCTGTGTCTATCGTAAAAAAAGTATTTTTCGTTTGCCTTATAAACTTTTTTTTGATCACCCCACGTATGTTTGTAACCGAATAATCGATTTTTGCTTATTCTCTAAAGTAAAACCCAAAACGTCGTTCATTCTTTAGAGGAATTAAAATTGGAGTGCAAATTCCCCTCTATTTAAGCACTTACTTAGAACAGATTTATTTTAATGAAATACAGCTTACCGAGAGAATTGCAATATTTGCGCAAAACATCAACAGATAGGTACTCTTTCATTATAAACCAATTGGAAATTCCACTGCTGGACCACTCCCCCAATGCCTTCAGGATAAATGGCAGACAGGACCAAACTCCATTCTGTTTGGAACACGAAACACAGAAAGCATTTACGTAATGTTACGAAATATACAAAATATTCGTATACGAAATATATAACAAATAATTATTGCAAACGAACATTAATAAACGACGGACTTGAGATTTTGATGATTTTATCCGTATCTAAAAAGTACGTATTTTGGAATAATGTTTATCTGTCTAAATATGATCTCGCAATTACACTTGAAACAAACAACGGATAATTAATCTTATTGTTTTTTATGGCACTTGTCATTAAGAAACTCGCTGACAAATTTTGTCAGCGATTTTGAGCCAAAATTTTAACGTCTCTTGTTTTTCAGTTGCATCATTTAAGCGCCAAGAGTATGACTTAGTTACTCACGCGTTACAACCCTTTTTACTGGCGGACTTCATTCATTCATCCACAGATCGTAATTTATACCTGAACCAGGGAATGATAACCTCTGATACAGTACCGGTAGTGGTATTACTATCGACTAGTGGTAATACTCTGTGACCACGTCAGATTTATAAGGGCGCTAGCCAATACCACACACAGGGAGAGTTAGGCTGGCAAGCTCTCAACCCAAAGGATGCGAATCCAACACCTTACCAACCAGGCTGTCCCGTCACTCGGTTGATTTATAGAAATGGAAACTTCCTGTCCTATTTTGGCCGATGTCCATTCACAAGAAATTACTTTATAGCCACCAGAGTACAAAGAAACATAATAACTGAAAACCATAGTTGAGTGATCTATCTCACACTCCCATACTTATTAATTAAAGTATTATTTCAAAAAAATTCTTGCACATAAGATTGACATATAAGTGATATGAAATCATAGTCTTTGGTATCTATTTAGCACTGACCTGGTACCTGAATATATCGAGCCACTATCCTTGGCAGACAAATTCGATGTGAAGACAGTAAGCCAAATTTCATGCGTCTTGCTCAAAGCGTTTTAGATTTGTCTTTGTCACATGTAGAAAAACAGACATGTTTCAAAAATTTGTTTTTCGAATTGAGGGATGTTAAAAACATGAAGATTCGAAAAAATCCCGAATTTGAATTTTTTGACATTTCACTATATCTTCTTTTTACTACTCATACGAGTAGTAAAGAGGAGATACGAAAGTAATTAAAACTAGAACTTTCGTAAACATACTGAACAGCATCTGAAGCCTAAATCCATATAAAATATGAATTTAATCTTTTTAAAATATAAACATCTATATTTATATGCCTGTAAACGCAATAAGTGGAAACCGGAACTATTTATTTAAACGAAATTTGGTATGTGATTCAGGACTACAATTGTATTTCTTTTTTGGTTTCAAGAAAAAAAGCATACAAGAAAAAAAGCATACAAGAACACATTTTTTTATTTGGCTAAAATAAGAAGCACACAATATTTATACCCAAGGATCTAAAAATAAACATATGATCAGTCCTTGTCTGAGATTTGTCTTTTTAATCGAAACTGGAGGACTAATATGTTTACCAAGAAGTAGGCTAGAAACTTTTTAGGAGAAAATTCCACTTTTTTCTATGTGTGTTAGGAGTATATAATATAACCATATTTAAATTTCATCATCTTTGAACGCTGAAAAATTAATGACGTGAACATCCTAAAAAATGCGTTTATTTATCGCCTCTCTTTTTTGTCTCACTGGTAAAACAATTTTAACATACCACGTTATATAATCTGATTAAAATATAAAAAAATTATTTTTGTTCTATGTGCATTTTTAATTTCCCATAAAATCTTAATTTCATGCAGATTGATCGAAAAAATCACTGATCTTGAAAACTAACAAGAAGAAATCTTAATGGAAGAAAGTATTTCTGTATGAGTCAAAGAGAAATTATTTTAAACTTTTTAGTCCATTTTAGAAATCTTATATGCTATTATTTTTTTTATTTAAATAATTATTTCTTACCTCAGTTATCGGAAAATGCTGTATTGTTCCTAAAAACGTTGAATGAACTGTCCAAAAGTATGAAAAGCACCAGTATTGTCCAAGAACACCTATTAGTGATGCATGGAAAGGAATTGAAGTTAATATCTTTCGCCATGGTGTTTTAGGGACCTAAAATAAGTAAAAAATATCTGCATTTTTTAAATGGAAAATAATCGGACTGATTATTCTAGCACAACGTACAATTTAATGTTTATAATTAAAATAAATTAAATTCTTACATTGTATGTAAAAAAGGATAGAATAAATTAAAAATATCAATGAATTCTCCATTAATATTTTAAAATGAATTAAAATTATACAGTGTATTTTAAAATTATATTAGACAAAATTTATTATATATTATTGTTAAAATTGTTCAGTGCATATCATTATTCCATTCTCATGCGTTTAATGATGAGATGGGTTTCCAACATAAAGAAAAAGGTAGAATTGTTTATATTTTTCACACGTTATTTCAACATATTATATAATATTCAGTAAAATGAGAAAAAAGTCGACATTTTTCAAAGGGTTGTTTCAAAATGATCCACAAATAGAAATCCGCAAAAATAGAAATTATTTATGAAATAAAAATCCTAATTACGAATTTAATGCTGCAAATGAAGATTCTATTAAAAGTAATAACTTAAAGCTTTAAGATAGTGCGAGTATATCACAATATCCATAACCAAAAATAGTTGAATTTTGATATTAAATAATTTAAAGGAGAAAATATAATCATAGCATTATTGCACTTCTTGAGATTATTTATGCATTTTTTATTTTCTCATATGCAAAGTTTAGAGAAGGTACTACAAATGTAAAAAAAAAAAAAAAAAAAAAATGTAAATGAATGGTCCATTTTTGCGTGTTTGTGAATATTGTAAAAATGGCAATTTTAGTAAATGAAATTCGTTGGTATATCTGCACCGAAATTGAGATTTCTTAGCTTTTCGTCCTTATTTGTTACTGTTACGTATACGTACTATAGAGAAAATATAGTAATGGTAAAAAAAAGCGAACTTAAGATTTTGACGAACCTCCAAGTTTAAAAACTTTCCGAGTTCGAAAAACACATTTTTGGAATACAAACATCTGTCAACCTGTTTGTTTGCATATAACAAAGATAACTCAAAACTATTTTGAGTTAGAAGGCTGAAGTTTAGTATGCGGTCTTTACACCAAATTTATGGATTTCTTTCGAATTTTGATCAAAATCTAGGAGAGAATCAAAATCTCTTTCAGAGGAAATACGTCTGTCCCACTGTTCGAACATAAGTTAACACGATAATTACAAAACGAACAGAGCTAGAGAGATAAAATTTTGTTCACAAATTTAACATCTACAGCGTAACCTCCTTCCAAAATTTGAATTAAATCAAACAAAGGGCTAATTTTCTGTTGTTCGGTTCTTTCATAAACATCTAAGAGTGATTATTCAGAAATCTAGTGATTTAAATACATCAAATTTGGCATAGGATTTTGTGAATGCAAATGTAGTTTAGTATTTAATTTTTTTTTTTTTTTTTTTTTGCAAATGTTGTAATTTTTGGGTAAATCAGTTGAGGAAAACGTCTGAAGTCCAAGATCGATTTTTGGATGTATTAACGCATGCTATAGATTAATCGCCAAAAAACCCCCTCCTAGTTTACGATGACATGATAGATTCAGTAAAAATGCTGAATTCAGATAAAAAGCCATTATTTTACAACTATTGTCCGCCATTGCCCTGTAAGGCGTTTTCTGCATGGGAAGTATATAAGCGCGTATATGAGAAAGATTTGGAGAAGCTACGCATACTTGTCTGTATTTTGTTTAAATTTATTTCAATATGAAGCGAGTGCGTTTATGTCTCTTAAAGTTCCTTGTTAAATTAAGCCTCTTGTCTTATTCTTGTGATCAATATAAAAATTATAAAATAAAATTTAGAAGCCTCTCACATTATTCGATGCACTCTTTTTCTCATCATCAGTCAAGTAGAGAAGTTCGTCAAGAGATATTTTTGGATGATCCTGCGGAGTTTCGTAAAGTAAAGCGATAACAAGGATTGCATGTAAGATTCCAATTCCACCTATTTGAAAAAAAAAAAAAAACAGAGTATGATGATGAGTAACAAGCATTATCTATTCATACCAAAATATTATCAGCACTGATTTATTGATCACTAGCCGCCTTTGGCGACCAGCTGGTTCGCCATGAGTAATGCGTTCTAAGATTTTCAATTAAATCACATATTCATTAGCCAAAATTTAAGAAATAGTTAAAGTTAAAAGATTCAGTTATTAGTAGTTAAAGAGTCGGTAACTTTATTCGAAAAATCTTTTTGAGTTTAATGCTCAAACAATTTATCGATTATGCTTCCAAAATATTAAAAATGTTTTTTTCGGTGATGTTGCCAAAATGTTAAATATGTTTTTTAAAGAAAGCGAAAAAAGGGGAAAAATTATTGAATTAGTGATACAGATATTACAAACGATTATAGAAATATGCCATTAAGTCGGGATTTCAATGCATATCCTGTCTAAATTCAACCAGGTTTACTGTAAATAAAGATAATTTATGGAATTAATTACATATCTATTGCAAACGATCATAGAATCCATTGCCTTGCATTTATTTTTTTAGAAGATATCTCATTTTATATTTATGTTATTTTATCCAGTCACATGCTGAAAGTTGTATTTCTTTAGATTTGATTTGCGATGATAGTTTTTTTTATTTGAACTTTCGGCATTGTTTCATTTTATGCAGTCACGTGCTCAAAAAAAAAAAAAGGTTAAAATATTTCTTTAAAAATTCGTTAAAAATAGAAGCTTGAGTTATACATTAAAACACTGATATCACAAGTTCATCTCTTTTTAATTAAAAGCTAAATATTCTTCATTTTTTAAAGCATTTATAGACTTGTGCTACATACTATGCTGCTATTTACTTCATTTAGACTTTTTTATAAATGTATTTCTATTATTAAACAAAGCTGATTTATTTAATTAATAATATTGTAAAAGTCACAAAAAATTCTTTGCATTTTCTTTTTTTTTAAAAGAAAAAACATATTTCATATTTATTTCATTTCATGCAGACACGTGCTGAAAATTGCATTTTTAAATGTTTAATTTGCAATAATTATTTATTTATTTAATTTGAGTTTTTATCTATCTGATAGCAACCTATTGATAAAAGATAATTTTTCCCCTTCCACTCGTAACGTGCTCCTGCAGATTAAATTTTATTGTTTTGTCCGAAATATATTGTTGAAAAATATAGTTGAAATGCTTCTTTAAAAATTCATTACAAATAGAAGCTTAAGTTGAATGTTAAAATACTGATACTATTAGAAAGCTAATTTTTTTATTTTTAAATTGATGTTAAAATCATGTTTATCCGATATTATTTTCGGAAGTTATAGCGGAAAAACGTCGAAATTTCGCTTAAATTTTAATTAATTCAAATTCTAATTAAAAATTCGAAAAAAGGGCTCCGAGGTGCACATTACCGACCTCCAAGGTATACATGTACCAAATTTGGTAGCTGTAGGTCCAACGGTCTGGCCTGTAGAGCGCCAACACACACACACGCACGCACACACACACACACACACATTGAGCTTTATTATAAGTATAGATATCATCCAGCTTCACTGAACTACGTCTTACCACGTAAAATTAACATGCTGTTTTAAATTATACTTTCATTATATACATCAATCATTTTGATTGGTTGGCTATGTAGGAAAGAACACACACACACACACACACACACACACACACACACACACACACACA
>JAPMOQ010038165.1:2318217-2406053 GCA_026543055.1 Argiope trifasciata
ACACACACACACACACACACACACACACACACACACACACACACACACACACACACACACACACACACACACACACACACACACACACACACACACACACACACACACACACACACACACACACACACACACACACACACACGTGTATATTATGATTGGTTAGCTATATAGGGTGATATGATTCATATTCATTGTATAAAATACTGTCAGTTATCTAAGTTCTCACATATCACGAATAGAATTTGTAAAAGTAGATGCCACAATTGAGTCTATAAAATATCCAAATAAAACCAGGTGGGGTGAGAGAGACATAATACCTGTCCATTATGTAAAAAAATGCTAGATAATCAAGTTCATCATATCAAGGTGCATCACATAGATGATCTGTAGCACCAAACGATCTAGTTGAGTCTATTTAATATTTAGAAAAAATTATGAAGGAGCAAGATTTATATTCATTGCATAAAAAGCTGTGAGCTATCTACGATCTGACATAACACAAATGGAAAAACACTTAACATTTACACCACAATATATCTCCGTTTCTAGAGTTCATGTGGTCCTTTTACGGTTTGGTATAAATGTAAGTGGACTTTATTTTTAAAAAATGTGCACAGCAATCAGTTTGAAAAAAAGCAAAGAAATGACAAAATGCAAATACATGTAACATAACAAGAAATGACAAAAACTGGAATGAAAAATACCTGGAGTACAATAAAACTGTATGAATGAATGTGATAATGTACAGTATGAGTGAAAATATAAAGGACTTAGAAAAATTAGTTACTTGAGGCGGCTTAAGGATATACAGGATGTTTCAGAATTCATAAACAAAAATTTAAGGGATGATAAGAAACACTTAAACAAACTATTATCACTATACAATACATGGGCGGAGAGCAAGCTGTGAGCCGCTAGGAGATATCCCTTACTGTCACATTAAGGACATCAAACGGGTAGATATGCATTGACACTAAACTGATAGAGGAAGTACTGAATACCTTTATTGATAATTTGTTCGGCAAAAGTACAGGAACTAACTGATATAATGCAGGCCTTACACATTGTGAGGAATTGAGGGAGCACTTTTTCAAACACATCAGGCATTTCTCGGATGGCTTCGGTGGCAACTGAAATTTCGGCAACTAGGTCCTCGCTATAGACGATAGGGCTTTCGTAGACGAAACTTTTCAAATGGCCCCACAGAAAAAAGACAGGAGGAACCGAGTGAGCACGCTGGCCAAGATCTGGGCCTATTCCGACCAATCCTTTCAACGAGTCTTCTCGGAAACACTATTTGTTTTAAGACTTCAAAAGCATTCACATTCACCAGAACATACATAAAATGCATGCCTGTCTTTTCTTAATTACTATTTGACACCATGCCTTCTGAAATCCAATGTAGAAATAGCTATATGTAAGGAAACTCTCTCTTTATGCTTTCAATTACATCCCCATCCAACAGTTTATCACTTGCTCTCCACCCATGTATTATTGTATGTTGAAAATTACTTGTTAAGATGTTTTTTATCACCTCTTAAAATTTTGCCTATGAGTTTTGAAACACTTTGTATTACGAATAAAATCCGAAGTGTATTAATTAATCAATGCACGGGAATATTGATAGGGTTAATCTAATTGGAACAGTTCTCCACGATCAATTAGGAATCTGATCATATTTATAATTCTTTTTTGGAAGATGAATCATTAAGACTATTTTTGTATCAAAGACTTTCTAGCGAAGATTAAGGTTTTCTGAGGTGCCATGAAAGAGATAATGGAGAGGATGTTCCAAAAGGCATAGGATTGCCGGCTACTCCACAAGTGCACTAATCATCTCTTGACTTAAAGAAGGGAATGGATCATGTTCCGTGACAAACATGATTTTTTTACGAGTCCAGGAGAGTGATTTCAAAAGTAGATGGCACAAACGGGGCTATAGAATATCCAGATAAACCGGGGAGGGGAATTGTACTTACCGATTATGTAAAATACCGCAGGCCATCCAAGTTCCGGTGCATCACATATGAATCCAGAGATAGCAGCTGCAAACATTGAGCCTATGGAATACCCAGAAATTACTATTGTGGACAAAAGTCCCCTCTCTTTAGGGTGAAACCAGTTTGCCATGAGGACGAATAGTGCCAGAAACAGGAGGCCCTGAAATTAAATGAGAAGTTCATCTATTTAATTTTTTTGATTAAAGTAAGAATATCTGTTGCATTAAAGAACTTTAGTAAAGGACGTTTTGAAGAATTATTAGAAACCTCAAATGAATTATGGTAAAACTGTGTCCAACATTGAATTTTTTCTGGTGTCTCGACAATTAGTGCAATCCTGTGCTGTAATCTTAAAATCCATATTTTTAAAATTTCCTATAGTCATCCGAGATGGTTGGCCTTTGGAGATAGTTTGAGTTTTTGTGTATATACAAGGTGGCCAGAAATAAAACACCCCTACTCTGACCTCCATGGATATCGAACTACTCGGTGTAAAGGCTCAAAATTTTGTACACATACTATTCAAAATATGGGGAAACGGATTTCACGAAAAAAAAATTAGTTCCTGAAATCACCGATAGGTGGCGCTGCACAACTGGAACTATGATCAAAAGACACAAATAATAATAAAAATTAAAATGTTTATGCGGAATGGAATGCTTCCATGCTTCCTTTTTGATTTTTCTGCCCCTTATGGAAAATAAAAATAGTAAAGAAGCTAGAACTCCCGTTGTAACTGCAATTTCATACTGTAACCAGAAAAATTTGCATAAAGCATGGTTAGAAGCCATGTTCTGGGTATAAAAGAAGTTAAAAGGTGGGGAATGTCATTCTTATTAGTGATGGCTGTCACGCTGCCAGAACGCGCTTTGCTTGTGAAGTTGTTTTACGAGAATAAAGGAAATGTTCCAGCAGCACTTCGAGAGTTTCGCCGACTTAAGGATTTGCGTAAGGGACCATTGCTTCCACAAGCTCTCAGGAGAATGATCGCTCGATTCGAGGAAACTGGACATCTTGGAGTTCAGCCTGGTCGAGGACGCAAACCGGTTCGTTCAGATGTCGTTGAAGATGTTGCCACCGGTATTGTTGAACAGTCAATGGATAATGTTTTAGGCTGCAGTAGTGCACGTGCAGTGTCACGACACTTGGGTGTTCCCTATAGCACAGTGTGGAACGTACTCAGAAAAATGGTGCATTGTTTCCCGTACAAAATCCGCCCTAATCAACAATTGCTGGCCACAGACAGGGAGATGCGACTGACCTTTGCATTGACATTTCTTGCTAGAGTTGAAGCGGATGCATCGTGGCCGTGGCAGATTCTGTGGAGCGATGAGGCCCATTTCCACCTCAGTGGAACAGTGAACACCCATAACTGTCGCATATGGGACACGACAAACCCCCGTACCTTCCAAGAGATTCCACTCCACTCACCGAAAGTTACAGTCTGGTGTGGATTCACAGCCACATTCATCCTTGGACCGTTCTTTTTCGAAGAGGTTACTTCCAATGGCCTTGAGACATGTACCGTGACGGCCAACAGGTACAAAAGGATGCTCGAAACATTTGTTGTACCCCATTTGCAGCAGCGCCAATGCCTTGACACCATTACTTTTATGCAAGATGGAGCACCTCCACACATTGGACTCCCTGTGCAACAGTTTCTTCGCCAACATTTCACCACTGACAGAATAATCAGTCGCGCGTTTCCGACAACTTGGCCATCTCGTTCACCGGATCTTAATCCGTGTGATTTTTGGCTTTGGGGACACTTAAAAAACCTTGTTTATCGAGAACGTCTGATAACCTTGGCAGATTTGAAAGAGAGTATCAGTCTGCATGTGAGAAGCATCTCAGATGACCAGTTACGATCCGCAGTTGAACAAGCTGTCCACAGACTTCACATTTTACATCTTCAGGAAGGGAACCATATTGAGCAGCATTCCCTGCATCGATAACGTCCTTGTTTCATGTATGCTTGGTACTTTCAAATAAAATGTGTTTAAAACGTGTTTTTGTGTCTTTTCAGCATACGTCCAGTGGTACAGCGCCACCTATTGGTGATTTCTGGAACTAAATTTTTTTTTCGTGAAATCCGTTTCCCCATTTTTTGAATAGTATGTCCACAAATTTTCAAGCCTTTACACTGAGTAGTTCGATATCCAGGGAGGTCAGAGTAGGGGTGTTTTATTTCTGGCCACCCGGTATACAGAGGGAGAGGGAGAAAGAGAGACAGATGGAAAAGTCTCGTGATTGTTTCTTGTTTCAAACCGATTTCTTAATTATTTAAACCAATTAAGAGAAATAATGACTTAATAAATAACTATGTTCTCACATGATAGCTTGAAATTTTAGATCTTAGATTTCTTTTTTTATATTTGTTTAAGTTGTAATTAACTGAGATTTTAATTATTTTTGTAATAAGGAAAACAGACTAACCGCATGTCTTAGTGAGTGTACATGCTTCAGATTTCATCAAAATCGGATGTGTAGATAATGTAGTAATGTAGGATAAATGTAGATTGTTATACAAGACGTATAAATAAACATTCAGTTATTTATACATATATATATCTAGAGAGAGAGAGAGAGAGAGAAAAAGAGAAAAACGGATTAAATTACAATCAGTGCTTATGGTTCGAGTGTAGATATTTTTTGATAAAAGATAATTTTTTGGCACCAGTTTTTGGAAAATTCTTTTCCCACGTGACGGAACAATTTCAGAGTGCAATGCGCATCTTTCGTTTAGAAAAGCTAATTTAAATCTTGAGTGATTTGATGGTTAAGATAAGGTGACTTTTGACTATAAGAAATGGAACAATTTGTTTCACTTCTCATCAAATTGTTTTAATTCCTCATATAAGAAGTATAAAGAAAGTATTAGAATTGTAAAGAATTTCGAAGTCAAGATTAAGACTGATCGCCCTGTTTTAGATCTCCTAGAATTCGAAAAAATATTTTTGACATTATGTCTGTCTGCTTGTGTGTGACGAAGATAATTGAAAAATAATTTGAGACAGATGACTAAATTCCGTATTCGGCCTTTATATAAATTATGTAACAATATTTAGGTGAAACAATATGTAATAATATTTAGGCTTCAATCTATCAAATTTTAAAGTTATTTACAGAAAGTCTGTCTGTCCAAATACAGGTTAATCTGTTATCTAAAAACTAAATGAGTTAAATAAATAAAATTTGATCATACACAGGTTTAACACCTAAAGTGTAGATCTTATCAAATTTATTGAAATTAAATTCTGTAAAGGACCACAATATTGTCGGTTTAGAATTATAGGAACATGTAAATACGATAAGCAAACTATGGAAAGATTTAAATATAGGGAATTTGATATGTGATTTTATGACTACTATTGTATTTCTACGTCAAATTTTAATTTCAATTGCTTGGAAACAATGCATCTAAAATGCAAATTTGATTTTTGTGTATGGGCTGCTAAATGTCAGGAACTTAACTGGGTAAAATGAAAAGAGCTAACAAGATAAAATTTGAGACACGCATTTAATTCCAAAATATAGATTATTATCAAATTTTGAACCAAATTTGGCTGTTTACTTGGGCTTTCATAGGTATGCAAATTTGCTGTCTCAAAAACACAGTAACTTAAATATATGAAATTTGATATGTGGTTTTATGAATAAAAGTGCATCAAATTTTTTGTTTCGATAGGCTGGAACAACGAGTCTAAAACATTTGTCCGATTTTTTAAAATACCTATTTATAAATGCCAGTTAATACTCGGTAAGCATTGCAAAACTGATTCAGAAAAATTGTTAAATTTTTACCAAAAACTCTTGTTCACCAATATCATGTATGGGATCGACAGCATTTCCCTAAAATTTTATGCGGTAATCAAAGAAAATAAATCGTTATTGGACAGTTCATCGAAAATTATGAGAAGATCACAATCACTGGCAGTTTTTGAAATTTACTATAAAAAAGTTAATAATCTCACAGCTGTCTTAAAAACGCTGATTGGATAGATAAAATAAAGAGTATGCTACATAATTATAGAAAATTTATTCTGCACTTTATAAGAGTTTTGTAGATGCAGAAATATTGAATCTTTGAATTCTAAACGCCCCTTCATATACAGTCTTTTCATTAATCGAATTAAATGGACAAATTATTTAGAAATATTAAATGATAATTTTATAACTATGATTAAAGACTAAATATATAAAACTATAACAAACAAAAAATCATGATAAATTTTGCAACTTTAAATAATTTTTTATGCACACAGAAAGTTTAAAGTGAGAAAATAGAATTAACGTTTTCACTTTCGGACAACAGTAGCTCGTCCATCAGGACTGCAGAGCTGCAAAACACCTCTAAAATATTTTAAAGATTTTTTTTTTCATTTTTGTATTTGCTTGCTTATTATTCTTAACTATGAGATCTATACATAAGAAACTGAACATGAGTTATTAATTATGAGATAAATAATGTACAAGTGGAGTGGTCCCCCAAAGTTTCTTGACTTATTTCTTAATAAAAGTGTTATACCATAAAAATTGTGATCCTTGGATTAGACAAAGAACAGCATTGCATGGCATTGCTGTGTAATATTTATAACAAGATTGGTTTAGCAACAAATTTGATATTTAAATTTATTATTAAATCAAATTGCAATTAATATAAATTACAAAAATTTTTTTTTAAAACTAAAACTTTTAGCTGATTCTTTTTGTTTCCTTGTTTTTGTTTGAAATCACTTGAAATATCCCAGATAAGCTTTTTCTAACTAGGATTTTAAATGTTTAAGTCAAGAACTAAAAAAAACATTAAAAAAATATTTTTTTTCTCGTTAACATATTTTTGACATGGAAACTTCTTGATCAAAAGCCATTCATATACACGCACGTTTAGAATTGGTGCTGATTCCCTAACTTGATACCCATTTTTAGCTCGCCTCATTAGCAGGGTATTTGAATTAATGCTGCCCATGCAGCAGGCAAGAAAAATTTTAATTTAGTGAAAACACTAAAGGCTGAAGGGATAGTCAAGAAATCTACCCATTTTAAAAGGTGAATCAGTTTAGGACATTTAAAAGAAAATTTTAGTATTCTGATGATTCATACTGAAAAATTTAGTATTCTTTAGTATTCATCAATTTTTGCTTTGGGTTCAAGCTTAGAGTATAGTTCTCTGCAAAATCCATACAGGATCCTAGCCAAATTCGGCGAAGATGAGAACTTTTATTTTTTCTTGGCATATTTATTACAGGATAAAAAGGTGTTCATTAAATAATTATTTTCATTTTTTGTTGATTTATAAAGTAAAAAAATCTTACTTGCCCAATACCTCTAATAAACTGAACAATTATCATTGCATTCACATGAAGCTCGGATGCTAAAGGACACAAGAAAGTCGTAATGCTGGACAATAGGCTACCAAAGAGGGTCACTCGTCTTGCTTGGAAGATTTTGACGAGTCTTGAAGCTGGAATGGCAGCAACAGAAAAGCCGAAAAATCCTATTCCAAGAATCAATCCCTGCTCTTTTGAATCCCAGAGAAATTTCCCTTCTCTCTGAAAAATAATAAAAGAAAAAAAAAATGACAATGAAATCTGCTATCGCAAATTTCAAATTTTCATGTGAGAACATAATTGTTTTTTCAGTCATTATTTGTTTTAATTAATTTAAGTCATTAACCTAATGAAACCGGTTTGAAACAATCACGAAACTTCTCTGTCTGTCTCTATCCCTCTATATCTATATAGGTATATATATATAATGATAATTTCTTTAAACTTGTATTTTCAATTTTTCTAGCGGGCAGATTTTCTAGATTGACCTGTTTTGAGATGGGGGGAAAAACAACAGCCATCGTGTTTCTAAATATTGACGCTTGCGTAATTTGATAGTCTTTTGATTGTTTCAAACCGGTTTAAATTGGTTACTGACTTAAATAAAGTAAAGCAATTCGTAAGAAATCAGGTAATGAATAATTTAGAAATCAAGTTGCACCTTCAATTGGGGATAAATCGCCAAATGTGAAAACATTCTGCATTATTTTTAATAATCGGAAAAGGGAAAAATTGATGCCTCAAAAGCGACAAATCATCGATTTTTCCCCCTAAGCATTCCTCAAACCAAAACATCATGTTCTCACATGATAATAATTTCAGTTTGGAACTGCATTGGACCAGTTGATCTATTGTTATGAATATAACCTTATGAAAAACTCCCTTGTTGTATAGTTGGAGGTTAAAAATGAAGAAAGTAGGTGAAGACGTAGATAGAGCAACAAGTTAGAAAATCAGTTATTGAAATGAACCAGAGGGAGTATCTTCCTAAAACGTTTTCTCATATTCTTCAATAAACCTGTCATGCCAGAGAACGCCTTGCATGACTAGCATGACTGTTTAAAATAGTTGTAAAATATTATCTTTTGACTTGATTAGCCTTTTTTGATTTTGATTGACTTGATTTTGAGAGCTATAGTGTCATCCTCGGTAAATTCTGTAGCGATTTATTCCCGGCTTGTTGCTCATAGTATTCAAAAATAGAATTTTTTTAGACATGTTTTTTTCAATTGATTGACATAAAGATTTGACACAAAACTGCAATTCTGTAAAAAATAAGAACATCTCATTCCTGATTTAACATAAGTCGTGTTTCTGAATTATCGCTTTGCATGTTTATGAAAATGCAGACTACCATATAATCAATCCCCAGTTGTTTTTGTCTCAAACTTTGGCAGGTATCTACACTATAGATATTAAACGTTATTTATCTAGATCTCTTCAGTTTTATCATTATTTTATTAATATATATTTCAATAGTCAGACAGATGGACTAAATTTAACGATATTTTTATCAAAATTTGACAGAAATCTGCAAATATATATGGTATAAGGACTATAGACCACATTTCCTCTATTTAGCCAAAGCCTTTTTGTATGTTCTTTTTCATAGACAGAAAAACGGACATGTTCTGAATTGTTTTTTTCTGAGTATAAAATGTGGAGATTCTTACAGCCATTTTATAAGTGCAACAATTTTGAATAATTCTCTATTAGAAAATGATTTTTACATTAATGGTTAAGAAGTGAAGTGTAATTTTAGAGTGGATGACAAGAACTTCGAATTGAAAACCTTTATTCTCAAAGATAAATTAATAATATTTAATAGACTTATCTCAAAATGGCAATGACTTATATCAAATTTGGTATACGTTTTTTGTCACTATAACTGGAGTTATTTTCTAAGTTTTAGTCTGACTAAGACAAACACTGTATAGCAAAAATTTGATTTTCTAATATTAATCGCTAAAACGATGACACGATATATTTAGGAAAAAAAACTAAATTCAAAACAAAAGTTAATATTTTGTAAGATCAAGAAATAAAAAGAGGTGTTCAGAGTCCTGTAGAGTGTTATATACAGGACGAAATATATCAAAATTTATTCACCATACACGTTAAGGTATGCGGTTTCGATTTATCAAGAGAAAAAAAATTAGTCACAAAACACCGATTGGAGAAATCCCGGCTCTGAATCGGAAACTTCATTATGCAATTTGCATGTACGGGTACTTCGTGACATGATTTCGAGGATAAAAGGAAGGATTGCTGGAATTTAAGTCATTGTGCAAGAATTCGCCCGTAAGTAATGCTGTCACTATATGAACGCGCCTTATTAGTCAAGCTGCTTCATTAGCGAGTTGAAAACACCAGTGCTGCGCTTCGTGAATACCGGCGGTTAAAACAGTTATGTAGAAAACTGATGACCATAACTAACCAATGAAGAATAGTAGAAAGATTTAAAACAACAGGAAATCTTATTGTGCTACCAGGCAGAGAGCGATTTCTGGTTTTGGGGCTACTTGAAAACTTGAAAGGTATTGTGTATCAAAGACATGTTCCTGATATTCCTACTTTTAAAGAACAAATATTATATTTCAAACGAATAAATACCAATAGATTGAGAATCACATTCCGAAACTTCGTGAACTACATTTAATTAGTTACAGGGACATCAGACTGGTGGTCAGCTAGAACCAAATTTGTAAGTTGTTATAATAAATTTTTAATGGTGTTCAGAGGGACGTTGTTTATTGCTTCCATTGATAGTTAGGCATTTTTCTCATATTATGCACTTGCAGAACCAGGATTTCCCCTCCCGGTATTTTTGGTACTAACTCTTTTCTCGTTAAATCGAAACCGCATACTTTAATGTGTCTGGTAGCAAAATTTTGTTATATTTCGTTCAGTACATAACATGCTAAAGAACTATGAACTCCTCCTGTTATTTCTTGATCACCCTATAAGTTCACCCTATAGGTTTGCTCTACAAGGTGTTATCTTAACTCTGTTATTAATGAGTATGCGAGAAAGTTTTGAAGAATTTCATTGTAGAAATCTCTATAATCACCTCATATGTATTGATAGATCTTAAAGTAGTTCAGTATTTCCTTGATAGAAAATTTTCCTTGGTGGCCAAAATCATTTTCTGTATTTGAAATGAAAAACGTGGTACCATAGAATTCTTGCCTTTTTATTAATTCTTATCAATCCTCAAGATACTGTCGATAGAATGCTTGGCCGTAGCGACCCTTTAATTTTTGATGTTGAAAGGAAATTTACAATAGTCATAAGCTACAAAATATCTTTTTGAAAAACAATTCTGGCGCCAAATCAGCAACTACTACAGCAAATATCAATATCCCTGTAAATGATTTGAAAAAACTCATAATTTTGCTCTATCTCTCAAAATGGCAGATACAGTGGGATCTGTTAACAGAAAACAAACTTCACAGCGTTAAACCTCGTGTTGAACCTTGGCCATGTCTTCCAAATAGAAAAGCACATACAATCTTAACCTGTTTGCGCATATGTCATACTAGATTTACCCATCGACATCTAATTTTTGGAGAAGAGGCACCAATTTTCACTCAATGCAGTTGTATCATGACTGTTTACCATATTCTCACTGAGTGTCCAAACTTTAGTAATCAACGCTTATACCATTTTAACTCCAATTTTTCTGATTTGCTTGATAAAAAACCACATGCTAATCTTTTTACTTTTTTGAAAAAAATAGGTTTTTACCTCCATATTTAAAGTTTCTTCGTGTTTTTAAAATGTTTTTACAATGCATTTTATAGCTGAAATTATATATTTTAATTCTAAAACAAATACAGTTTCGCGCAGCATAGTCAACATCATTGCTCTTGTGCCAATAAAATCCAAACCAACCCCAAAACTCCAAACTTGAAAAACAACTCTTCCATAACTTCGTGGGAAAAATTTTCTTTCTTAAAATTAGTTACTTCTACAAATATGTGCGATATTTTATGCTTTCAATTTGTTTTATATTTGATGAAGGCACTATTAAATTTAGATAACTATCGCAAATATGGTGCAGAAAATTAAGCCCAAGCTATAACAGACGACCCCTTTCAAAATGAACGCAGGAATTAGATCTATTTAGAAATGCTTTAATGAATAAAATATGCTTTCTTTTCTTATGGAATACATGAGTTGATGCAGAAGTACTGCAAAATCACAAAAAAGTAAAATCTTGAAAAAATTGGAGATAATCTATTTTTAAAATTATCAACAAAGTTATATGCGACGTGTAAATAAAATATTGTTTAAAATTTTCTTATTATATCTGTGTGTTATTGCCATTATCTTTTCATTTGATATATTTTTATTTGCTGGTGTTAGATCATGTTGATATCCTTGCCATTTAATTTAGTTAAAAGTTAAAACTAATAATAAAGTAGAACAACTGGCATAACATTCTTAATGTGACCATGAATTTATTTTATTAAAACTTAAATAAAACGATTTTTTACTTAGATTTTTATTTCAGGATTAACATGTTTAAGCATTACTTCTAAACATTTCATTGATATATTTAGCATTCTAATAAGGGGTAATAGAGCTTTTAACAGCTAAAAAGGATCTCGAAAGCTGTTCAAATGCGACTTTCCATAACTTGATGAGCATTTCTTAACTTGAAATATTTTAAACTTTAGTTTTTTTATAAGACATTTAGTTTTATAATGATGAATTTTTCTGTTAGTGAAATAAGTTGTTTCATTAATTAAAATACGTGTGAAAAAATGCCCTATATAGATTGTCAGAAATTTCTTTTCAGAAAATAAGAAATTTATATTAAAAAATGTTACATAAATTTATTTCTAAAGAGCATCAGTTGATAATCATGCAATGTGATAACATCTCAAAAAATTTAATGGATTTATTTTATTTAAAAAACATTTTTTTTACATACTAGCAAGCACTGAAAAGCAGTACGCATAATAATGCTTTAATTTTGAATGAGTTGCTTATGTGTGTATAAGTATATCCAGAAAATTTCATATTCATATGATGAATCATTTTTATTTAATCCTACGTGAACGTGCAGAAAATGTTGTATTGAGAAAAATGATCTTAAAATAAACGTTAAAATCAATCTTGACCTTCACTTTTTTGGCGATATTTTTTAAAATTATTAACGTATACGCATGTGTTACACCAAAGATGCTAAGAAAGATTACGACTATCAAATGAAATCATGAAACGTAGCGAAAATTAAAGGTTTATAGGTTCTATAGCACCTTATGAAATAAAGATCTTACCTTTTTCATTGTAGAATTTTTTATCTTTTTAATTTCTGGGCAGGTTGTGGCAGTAAAATATTCTCCATTTGAAAGATTAGGCACTGTTTGATTTACCATGTTGACAATGGCAACACTTAGACTCAAGCGTTGAGCAGTAATCAAAAAGAGGGAAGTGAATCCAATGAAAGCCAATACGTGTCGATAACCGAGAGCGGGTAGCTTACCTAAAAACGAATACTCATTAAAAATGAATTAAGAGAAAAATCAAACAGCGAAATGTCTGAAGTGCTATAATTGTCTGTGATAAAAATTATTTTTTAAATTAGTGATCCAAAAATTTTTATTCCAATCTTTGAATCAATATTTTTTTATTAGCTGTTTCGGTTAAAATGTGCTTTAGGTCCCCTGCTTGGCGCATTTTCAAAAAGTCGCCATCTGGCGCTTTTTTTCGTAGTGTCTCTTAGAGCAATCAACTCCGCGTGACAACGCGTAAAAACGCGCTAGTTGGCGACTTTTTGAAAATGCACCAAGCAGGGGATTTAAAGCACATTTTAACCGCTATTTCTAATTAACAATACCGAAGAACCTGAAAATAGTCAATGCTTAATCACCATTGAACCAATGTAAGATGAATGTTTCAGTAAAATTTCTTCTTTTTAATATGATAAATTGAAAGCCGGAATTGAATGTGCATTGTTCAAAGATGAAATAACTATTTTCTTGTACAAACTTCTTTGATTCCGGATTGCTGGATTAAGGGTAGAGTGTCTTTCATGTGATCTGGGTTTCTCGAGTCCAGGCTCGGGCATGGTTATTTTGCCTCGTTTTCTATCTGTAAGGTGTGAATGGGCCCTTTGTGAAAAGGGGTTGTACAAGGGAATGTGTGTGTGGATCTTCATTTGAACTAAAATTCAGAATTCTGCCCTCGGGTGAGTAGAGGATTTTACTACTCAGAAGCTACTGAATCCTCTCTTGTTGTAGTTACTTATGGCACTTAACAAGCCCGCTGACAGAAAGCTGTCAGCCATTTAAGTCTAAATGAGCGTCTCTTGTTTGTTCAGTAGCGCCAACTTGGACCAAGAGTACGACTTGAATACTTTGTGCTCCGCATTCGTTTGGACATCTCTTTTTTACAAGGAGACACATTCATACAACTCACAGATAAAACACAGAACAACCATGTCCGATCCAGGACTCAAGCTCCGGACGCCCAGATCACGGAGAAGAACGCTATCCCTATGCCAAAACATCGCATTCCACCCTCTTTCCGTGGTAATGCAGACATGACATCATCCTCATTTTCCACAATATTCATCAGCTGAGTAAAGTCCTCTTTTGCATATTAACACACTTATCGGGAAATAAGCTATGGGTTTTGAAGAATGGAGGAATAGAAAATTAACTTAGCTCAGGAAAAAGATCTCTAATTTTTTCAGTATTTGGATCGCCATCATATTAAGGTGTAATAAGCTATTGCTAATGCATTTAATCCTTCTCCATTAAACTTAATTTGCACCTTTTTCTGTTGAAACTGTTGCTGCATTCGTACCAAACTTCATGACATTAATTCTCTTATTAACAACTATGATACTCTTAGTTTTCATCTTTAAGAGTCTTTTGAAATTTCTATTTTCAATAAAATATCTTGGTGACAATTGTTTTCGGAAAGATAGAGACATTGTACCTAATAGTTCAAAAATTATATCTGCATTTCGAATTCATATCCGACCACGTCCCACATTTTATGTGCTCCTGTATTTAATGTTTCTGTACAAGTTCAAGCACAGATGTTGGTCACAATATTCTTTATTTGTTTATTGCCAAATCACCAAAATACGCCAAGTATATTAACACAATCTAAACAATTTAGCGGCCCAACTTTCTTTTGCTTTCATTATCTTTTCTTTACTTCATTATCTTTCATTATCTTTTCTTTACTTCATTATCTTTCATTATCTTTATCTTTTTGCTTTCATTACTTCAAAGGGTTTAGTGACATTTAGATAATATTAGCTTTCATGGGAACTCACCACAGGTCAAATATCCCTGTTCAATCTTGCGTTCGGTGACTTTATAATGACCGTTTTTCTCACATTATTTCTTTCTATGAGAGTCAAAATGTTCATGAATAATTTGAATCTTATTGGTATTCAGATTAAAGCTGTTGACTCTTTTTTATTCTCATAAGGAAAGATTTCTAATTTTCTTTTTTAAAATCTTTTCATAACAGTTAACATATCCTATTACACCAATTGTTTATAAACAGTTTTTCTCTATATAATGGTAATTGGTACTCTTCCTTTGTGTAGAGTTTCATTGATGGATTTATGTGTATGTATGTAGTATTTATTATACTTTCATCTGATTCCCCGAGTAACTGTCAATTGCTGCTGCGTATTTACGCATTCTGGTGAATTTCTGTGCTCTTCAAAAAATTTTGCCTTCTCTGCAATGTAATTTCATTATTTAACCTAGTAGCCTGTGTACTTTGGCAAATATTTCTAACTATCAATATTGAATGCTTCCGATTTCATAATACAAGTTTCCAGAATACTAGTAGATCAAGCAATGAAATGAAATAGATTATAAAGTTCTACTTTCACAAACATACACTAAGTTAAGCTAATGAAGGGTAATGTAAAATAAAAATTATGGTCAAAAATTTATTCGACGATCATTTTATGTAAATCAAGTGACAGTCTAAGTCTTTTTACATAATATTCTCTAATATGTTGGAAAAATACATCAAATAAGTAATTCTTAAATAATTGTTGGCATTGATTTCAGAAATGCTATCAGAAATTTTATATTTTAGTACATTTTAACTATTTTATAATGCTTTTCAAACACCAATTTTTTCATTCATATTTTGAGATAATTTTTACAGAATGCAAATACTATCAAAAATTTCATATTTTTAATACATTATTACTATATCATAATTCTTTTCAAACACTACTTTATTTCTCATTTTTTAGATAATGTTTACAAAATGCAAATAACGAATGCATCAGGATACAGAAAAAAAGACTAAATCTATAGTCTAAATTATTAAAAATCTTCATTTCATCATATAGATAAGTGAAAATTAGACTCTTTTGGTTTTCTCTTTATATAAACAGTCAGTACTAAACCTTAATACTTCTAGAATTTTCTTTACCCTTTCTTTTCACTTGTTGCTACCATTTATTCTCTTAATTATAATCTTAAAAGTATATAAATTCATGTATAGTATCTTTAAATGTGACATTATTGATCAATAATAATGCACTGATGGAAAAAAAAATCCCAACACTAGGAAGGAGCTGTGCTAGATAAACGAAATTTGGTAGGCATGTTTATACATCTGAAAGATGACGTCGATTCAAATTTCGAGCTACGCACGTAAGTGCGGCGTTAGTAGCGACACTATGAACATGCAAATGAGGTTTGCTTTAAATAAGCGCTGTAAGGTTCGTGATCGTTATTTACAGTTGAGATTTGACGTAGTGGGTTAATGCTAGTCAAGGATGCCTCTGAGAAGACGAAGACGCCCTTATCAACAGCTCACTGAGTTTGAACGAGGTCGTGTTGTAGGGCTACGAGAAGGTGGGTTTTCTTTCCGCGATATTGCTGAAAGACTTGGCAGGAATGTATTCACTGTGCATGAGTATTGGCGGCAGTGGTCAAAGGAAGGTACTGCCTCAAGAAGACCAGGTTCCGGGCGGCCACGTGGTACTACTGAGAGGGAAGACCATCGTATTCGGCGTATGGCTGTGGCTAATCGTACTGCGTCTGCATCTGAAATTCGAGCTGCAGTTGGCCCCACAGTGACACAACGAACTGTTACAAATCGGTTATTTCAAGGACGGCTCCGAGCCAGACGCTCTGTACAGTGCATTCCACGACTCTAAACCACTGCCGTTTGCGACGTGAGTGGTGTCAAACTAGAGCTCATTGGAGGACGGAGTGGAGATATGTTATGTTTTCTGATGAAAGCCGGTTCTGCCTTGGTCGCAGTGATAGCCGTTTGTTGGTTAGAAGGAGGCCAGGTGAAGGCCTGCTAGTGACCTGTATGCGGCCTAGACACACAGGGCCTACTCCTGGAGTTATGGTTTGGGGAGAAATTTCGTATGACAGCAGGAGCACTCTCGTAATTATCCCACGCATCCTGACTGCAAAGTTGTACGTCAGTCTAGTGATACAACCTGTTGTGCTGCCATTCATGAACAGCATTCAAGGGTGTGTTTTCCAACAGGATAACGCTCGCCCTCATACCGCTGTTGTAACCCAATATGCTCTTCAGAGTGTGGACATGTTGCCTTGGCCTGCTAGATCACCAGATCTTTCTCCAATCGAGCACGTATGGGACATCATTGGACGACAATTCCAGCATCATCCACAACCAGCATTAACCGTTCCTGCATTGACCGCCCAAGTGCAACAGGCATGGAACTCCATCCCACAAACTGATATCCGACACCTGTACGACACAATGCATGCACGTTTGCATGCTTGCATTCAAAATTCTGGCGGTTACATCGGTTACTAATGTACCAACATTTCACATTTAAAATGGCTCTTCTAGCCAATGGCTCTACCTGTGGTCTTGAAACTTTAATCAATTAAATATGATACCTAGACAAATGTATTCCTAAAATTTCATTACTGTAGAATAATTTTTTCTTGGTGTTGGGATTTGTTTTTTCATCAGTGTAAATTTTATGAGTAACATTAAAGCACCTTATTTTATAAGTCAAATAAAAGTTTCATTACCAATGTTTTCTTCTGATTCCATCTTAAGAAAAAGCAAACGTCAACCTCCTTTTCTTCTGTTTATAATATTGATTATGATTCTTTTCTAAATAATAATAATAATAAATAAATGTTTGTTGCCAATTATTCCTTTTAATTCAATGTCCATACAAAAATAATTAGAAATCACCATCACAACAGAAACAGTTTTGATTACGGGGATTTTTACTTTCCTTTTGATTTCAATAGATGTTCAGACTCCTAACAAGAAAACTATTTTTCTCTATTAGTTTTATTATTTGAAAGCGAAGCTAACGTATAAAATATTGGTACATCTTGATTTCCTTGTTAATATGACGCGAAATTAGCCAAAGTGAAATTGTGTATGATTGCTTTTAGTTTGGCTAATTTTAACATTTTTTTTTAAAGTAACTTGGCAGTTTATCGCTGTCACTGAGGAAATCAAGCTGCACCAAAGTATTTTATTTTCTAACTCATTGAGTTGCTCTTAAAACATGGGCTCTTGCATTTTCCTTCCTTTACATTTAAAGTTTTTAGTTTTAAATTTAGAAAATTACATTTATTCATACAATTTAGCCTCTGAGATTTTTATTTTTTAGATCATGACTTGTAATCCTTTGAGATAAAAATGAATAATATCCAAACCGAGAAGCTTGCACAGTATCTTAATGTTTTTTGTTATGCATTTGAATGAAATAGAGGCTAAGCGCTGATATACAGTCATTTGGCGGCTTGCTAAGCTGGAAAGTTTTTGGTGGCGCTTTTTCTACCCTTAAGGTATTGCTACCGTTTGGCCACATCGGCTATTTCGATAAAATTTGGTGATAAATTATTCCTTGGGCAGAAATGACTGTATATCAAAGCTGTTCCGAAATAGATCCAAATAAAGAAAAGCAATTTCTGATTTTCTTAAAAAGTCTTGTCTTCGAGTACTTTCGCGCAGCCCAAGTGTTTTGGGTTTTGTATTGGAATGAAATCGGCGTAAATAGAAATAAATGCTCAAATTGAATATATTTTGATTAAGCCCTATTAAAAAGGCAAGTTTTTCAAGAAGGCAGCAATACCTAACGGCAGACGAAATTTTTACTCCATCATTCCATCAGCAACCTAAAAATAATATACATAAACGGTATGTCGATGAATAATTTTAATATTAGTTGCTAGCTATTGGCGAACATTAGTTGCGAAAAAGTCTATTACTGTGTAGTCTTTGGCATATAATTTTGATGACTAATCGTTGAGATGGAATCAAGGTTATTTTCCATTATACCGGCGCATGCGAAAAGGCGCCAATAATGATGCAACCGCCAAACGGAATATCGCCACCGGTAACCTTTTGCCGCCACATTTTTTAAAGAATGTAGCGGCCATTTTGTCACCTGCCCCAAAATAGCCACTGTGTGCTGTCGCTAAAAAGTCTACTTGGCGAGATTTGCGCTGGTATAATGGAAAAGTACCGGAATCAATTCATCAGTGGTATACTCAAACATTTGGCGAACATTAGAAATAAAATCGGTAAAATCCTATTTTAGCCCATCTCTGGCGACTTTTTCAAAATCTCGCCAAGTCGAAAGTATTTAAATTAAAAGGTTAAGAAAAAAGAATTCTTACCTTTCGCCAAAAAATTCTTATTATTCGCCAAAGGTGGGCTAAAATGAGATCGACCCATAAAATCTTTTAGCGTGTGTTCTTTGACGACCTTTTTTGGCGCTGAACCATTGGTAAACTGTTAATACAAAAGTACTATAACAGTCATTAAAGCGTTTTATAGGTTCCTTCTATTAAACTATCGAAGCGCCAAATTTCACATGTCTATATGATTTAAACCCATTTCCATGGATTATTTAGACATTTTACGTACAACGCGTAAAACTCAAACTTTATTTCGATCACGATCTCGCCCCCTCCCCTAATCACTAAATGCCTAACAACATTGTAATGAAATTTTCACGATAGTGTCCTGATTTCAATATGTAAAACACCAACATTTGGATACAGTACAGTATTTTATACGATGGATATAAATCTAACAAAGAGTTCAAACCTTTAAAAAAATAGTGATCACAGCAGTTTGGCTAGCAATCCTTTAATGACTGCATGGTGAGATAAAAGACACATTCTGAAATAAGTGATTTTTTTCTGGCGACCTGATAGCTACTCTAAAACCGCTTTCGCTTTTAAATTCTTTACAGATAACATTTACCTAATTACTAACAACCTGATGCAATCCATGATGTCACTATTTCTTTCGCCAAAATGTAAGATGATTGCAATCGTGTAGTCTTAACACGTTCACTACCCTCGCCTGCTATCAGGACCATCTATCTAATTGTATGATTCCTTCTTTGCTATGTTTTAACTGTAAATAAGAAGGTGTCATCTAATAACATAGATGATTTGGTCCTTGAAAAGAACGCAATCTACGAGTTATCTCCTAGATGGAAGTCGCAGTGTAAATCATTAAAGATCTGAGTTAGAAGAGTAATTGTGTGGGAATTTCTGATTTAGCGACCATTTCATATTCTTGAATCTAATCAATTTTGCAATTTATTTCATAGTGGAAATTATCTACGAATAATAATGAAACATTAAGTGGAATTAACTTTTACCTTTTAGAAAATAATATATTCTCTTAATATATTTTGATGTATGAAATCTGTTATAGGCTTCAGGTGAAAATAAAGTCTAATATTAATTAAAAAGGGAAATTCAGCTTCAATGAATAATAATAAAATATTAATTGGCGTCTACTTTACTGTGATTCTAGAGTTTGTAAGGTGAGCCAAGCAAACCTGAGAAGTAATTTTCTACCAATCTTATTACTAGTTTGTAAACTAGCATTTTGTCTTGTTAAGTTACATACCTACTGTTTCGGAGACTTGGTAAGTTTTGCAGGCTTGGTGATTTGAAAGGACTTATTAAAGCTGGTTCCAATTAAAATAATTTGATTATAAAGTTTTTGAAATATGTGCCATGTATCTAGAAGTTCAAAATTAGAAATTGTATGAATATATTGACTTTTTTCCAAACAATAATTTTATTTGATTCATGATCATATGATGCATGTATAAGTTAAGGTTACAGTGATAAAAGTTTTTTAAAAAATAAAGAAATCGGATTTAGATAAGCAAAGATAATCGAAGGCTTTAAATAAGACTGAGCTTCAATCAACTACCCTTAGAATAACTATTAAATGAGTTTACAATTTATTTATCAATAAGTGTTTATAAGATGCTGATTTATGCCGTATTTTTGCCAGGGATTTTACGAAACAATGGATTTTGATGAAGGAATTCATAATATGTTTGATGATTTTGTTATCAGAGATGGAATTCTGTCTCACGAAAGATATTTTGTGGAATAGAAGGTCTTTTTTTCCTAACCAATGTTTCTAGTTACTAAAGTGCTTTATGAGTTGGGCATGTTGGGATGCCTATATGGGTCTACATCATAATGAGATGAAACCAATACATATGATGGTCTTCATATAGAGAAATAATGTTTGGCTGATATTCGCTGATATTTGGTACAGTACTACGAAAATATCCTGGAGATTAAAAAAGATTTCTAAAGAATAAGATGGAGCGTAATGAGTTAAATATGTTATTAATTAGGATTATTATCATTTACAAACAAAGAACCAGAAAAGCAACACAGATTCTGGAGAGGTCTAACTGAAACTGTCTCATATATTCTGCAATAAAATTTTAATAATTTAATTTTGCTTTCCAAATTTTGTGGATTGAAATATTTGGAAAATTATCACTTAAAGAAAAATTATAGATTAGATGTAGTACTATTAGATTTCGAGTTTAAAGTGAAGGTGGATTTACATTCTGCCGGTTATAAGAAGAGCAGAAGGTAGCGAATGTGTAGAGAAGCTGAAAAATGCTGTTCGGTCCATGGCAAGTGTTTGTTCCATCAGGACAACCACATACCTGTATTGTAATTTTTCTTACTACACATGTGGGTATAGAATTTGGTGGTTTTATTTTCTAAGTGAAAAAATTATTCCCTTATCATAGATTAAGACATTTTTGCTCTTTGTTGTTTCTGATGCGAGGTTGTGTTTTGTAAAAAATATTTTATTTAGCATTTTTTCTACAGTTATTCAATTTATATACGTTGAACTGTTTATTTTTTTTTTTTATCATTTCTTTTTGAGTAAATATCTATCCTTTTAATGAATGATGCAATTTACGCAATGAAAGAGAAAATTAAAATTAATTAAAAATTAAAATTAAAATTGAAAATTAATTTACGCAATGTGATTAAATTAAATTGTGAAGTTAAAGTGAAAATTAATTTACGCAATTAAAGAGAAAAATTCAGGGACGCCAAAGCAGCAATTTATAGCCAATCTTGGAATGCCTGAATCTATCTGATGAAATTGTGGCAAATATCAGTCCGTCCTCTTCTGTGCATACGTTTCTTACTATCCGAGTGTAAACTCACGGGTTTACTCTCGGTCTGTTATAAGATGGCAAGTAAACAGCACATAAACGGGACTGATTTATGCTTGTCACTATTTCATAAGACAGATTCAGGCAATCCATGCTTGGCTATAAATTCTTGTTTTGGCGGCAATAAATTTTTATCTTTCAGTGCGTGTTTTATTAAAGTGATGGATATTTATACAAATAAATATGGTAAAATAAAAATAAATCAACATATCTAAATTGGAAATCTAGTAAAAAAATGGCTGTTAAAAATAACATAACCTCTCTTTAAAAAGAGCAAAAAATGTCGGAGTTAATCTATGGTAAGATTAATTTTTTCATGCCAAAACCCCACCAAATTTTACAAACGCATGCTCAGTAAAAAAGGATATAATACAGCAGCTTGTAGTTGTCCGGTCGGGACAGTTACTTATCATAGACTAAACAGTATTTTTCAGCCTTTCTAGATATGCGTTGCCTATTTGTCGCCTTCTAACTGACCGAGTGCAAACATGGCCTTATGTTACATCTAAAGAATGCCAGATCAGATGTAACTTAGGTTTTTTGTTTAAAATTTCGGTTCAGCTACTCTTGCATAAAGAATGTGTGGCTAATGTTCACTGCTATGACCAAGTTCATCATTATGTATTTTGATCTTATTAAGCTGAATACATTTTAAGCCCTTTCACCTACGGATTTACCGAGTATGCAAATAATTTTTCTTATTAATTTTCAGAATCAAAATCTACATTTAAAAATTCTAAATTTGAAAAGATTCATTATATTGTTTAAAACAAGTTACAAATGCTTATCACCGTGAAATATTTCAAACAATCCGGTTTTGTGACTTTGAATGAATATTTGTAGTCTTTCTTGCTACCTGCTAATAAGAATATTATGCGAGAGCTGAAACATATGGAATAATCAAATAAAAAATCCATGTCGCCTTTCTCTGCAATAATATTTTAAAAATAGATTCACTTCAATCTTATCTTTCAGAAATTGAACTTTTTTTGACACCAGTTATGCACTGAATAAACAAAAACATTACTACGGCAAGTTTTTTTCCTTACGTCATTCATATTTTAAAGGTCAAAAGCTGAAATTACGTTTATAGTCCGACTATGTTCGCGTGCATTTTGAACTTCAAAAACAGTGTGATCTGGGTGCACGTGAAAATTTCATTAAATTTTGGTCTGAAAGTCATTTGTTAGTGAAGGTCGTTTCGATATCATGGATTTTTTATTATATAATACATATGTCCGATGCACGTGTGTAGCTGATTGATTGATCAGAAAATATTGATTAATCACAAGTGTGTAACTTTCAAAGGAAAGTGATGATTTTCAAAGTGAAGATTTCTTTTAAGCACGTAAGCACAGCCAATAAACGTATTTTCAGTATCTACAAAGGAATTTTATTCATTTTACGTTAGTGGGTAACTCTATCTAGACAGCAAGTTAAAGTTATTTGGCTGAGTTATAATTCGTTGAGTGATTTGCAGTTTTGGAAACTTGAAGTCCACAGGTCTGTCCGGTAAGGTATTTGTCTTCTATGAGCTCTAAACTGCTCCTAGTTCTTCCTTTCTTCTCATAGAACGTTTTAAGGTAGTCTAATCGTCATAGATTCTAAAACGAAGAAAATATAGAACAGTGCATTGTAATGACTTGATCTCGGCTGATTATATATATATATATATATCAGAACAATTTTTTTCCAATCTAGATTGAGATATTTGATATTTACACAACAGTCGAAGGTCTAAGGTTAAGAGAAGAAGGAAGAAGTGAAAAGAGTTAATCCGGATAAATAACACCACAAGACATTAACAGTATGTTAGTCAGCACGGCTATTTCAGGGTGGAGAGTAAAATTCAGCTGTCCGCAAACCAAAAATCTCTTCTTTAAAGAAAACCGCTCTCTTTATCTATGTCCAAACTCAGCCTTCTCATTTCTCATTCATCCACGTGAGCTCTCTATCGGCCAATCTTTAAGCAGAATGAAAAAATTTGTGACTCCAGTCTGGAACGGGAATGTCCCTCAAAGATACGTCTTAGCAACTGATCTTTCTGGAACACGTATTAATGATAGTTCCTTTATAATGGCATCATTTGACATACAGGTGGGTGGACACTCTTTTCACTTGAAGGGGCAAAAAGTTCTTCTCAAACAATGAACCAAGCGCGTGGTCCCTCAATTGAGCAATAATGACCAGATGCGCCGACCACTCGGAGATAAGGGGATCCCCCACTGAGTAATCTGGAAGAAATCAGCAATGAAGGGTCAAGAGGGTGGTCAACAGGTGGCTGGAAATGCCGCTTATTTTGAATGAGACAGGGGAACTTTACAACACACAGTTGTTTCAGTAATACACAGCAAATAAAAATGAAATCTGATACTATGGTATTTTAACCGAAAATGACTGATTTTTTTATTTTTACAGGAAAATTCTAATTTCTAACAATTCTAATAATATTTGATATATTAACTCTCTACTTACCCAGCCGTTGTTTGTCTATTTTTTCAGCATTTCCAGTAAAAAGCGGGAAAACTATATTTATTTCCGGCACATTTGGATGAACTAATTTAGAAGTACAATATCTAAAAGCATTTTCTGAAGGATGAATATTTTACTGTGATTGATTCATAGAAAACATGAAATCTCAATACCAATTCAATGAATTTTTTTTATACATGTATTCAAACTCTTTTGAATCAAAAAAGTGATAGAACGCGGAATTTTTAGGTGACTTCATTTAGACATGTTTTATAGACACTTGTAATTTAAAATATACACAAATTTTGATTAAAAATAATTAATGGCAACTTCAAATGCTCATAAGATTTTTATTTTTATTAAAATAATTTTTATCTTATGCTTCTTTTTACATTTTATATAGTTTTAGTGGCAAAGTAGAGAAAAAAAATGAAAAATGTTAGCTATTTTTTAAACTTTCTCTGTCTTTTTCTAACATTGAAGATTTTAGTAATTTTTCATTAAATAAGCATAAGATAATGAGTGTATTTTTGTTTTTTAATTGTAATTTTTCAAGTCTGTTTTAGCTATTAGGTATAATAAATAACATTTATGTAACATTTAAAAAAATTCATCTCTGTATTTATTCGGGTATCTTAAACCTTTAGTTCTATGAGGGACTTTAGATCCACCCATTCTACTTAACTAAGTTGTCCGATTCTGAGCATCACAATCGCATTACTTTAAAATATGACAACAGTGACAATCTAGAAGTATAATATTCTGTGACAACAGTTCGTGATTCTAGAAGTATAATATTCCTCTTTTAACGTGAAATTTGTCAATGATTTATTTTTTGCTATTTGTAGATGATGTACACTTATTCCTTGATGACTAATGCATGATTTTCTCAGGAGAAATATAACAGGCATATCCGAGTCTATATGCAAACTAAATACGTACAATGCATGAAACGTATAACTGCTAAACAATGCTCACCTTTTTACCTTTCAGAATAAAAATATTTTAAGTTACGTTTAGTTGAGTTATATATACTCTATTACTACAAGGTGTAATTTACGATGCTTTTTGGCATTTTGAATGTCGAATATTATTTTGCTGAAGTCTTAATAATGTTCCTGGAAAATTTTTGACAATAATATGTGTATTTTTATGACAATAATATGTTACATATATAATTATATATTTAAAAGCAACGCAAATGATATTTAGAGACACAATTAACCGTTTTGAACTGCAGTTAGATAACGAGAGCGACACTTGGGTTGACAGCCGATCTTTGAGCTTGGAAATCCTATCAGTGGGAAATCGTTTGAATCCAAATGCCTCTTGATGGCTTGCACGTATTTGAGTAGTATTTTGAAGATTATATCAAAATGAAAAAAATGTAAAAAAATATGTAATGAAGGAATTCTATATTTCTTTGTACACAAGTTATAGAATATAATGAACCAAAACCTAAGAAAAATCTTGAGATGCAAATAAATTATGGGTAAAAATATATATGTATGTGCCTTTTTCCCACAAATTAACAATTTAAATTTTCTAAAAACATCTATAAATGAAAAAGTATTTCATCAGCAAGAAAATTTTTGGTTCATTTCATTGCCCCTATTATTTAAAAATATTTTATTTATAAAGCTGATATTTTTATAAAATTACCTCTATTAGTTTTTGAGATATCCTGCTTACGGTGGAGAAATTGTATAAAAATTAAAGACAAATTTTAGCCAAAAAATATGCTTTATTAAAAATTCTCTTGAATGATAGATCAGGTCCTCCTTTTCCTAGAAAAGATAAATTGTATTGTAAAGAGGAAAAAAAATAACAATATAAAAAAACAGCCAACGTAGTCGATAAGCAGCGTTTTTAACATAGTCGGACAGCTTAAGTTAACCATACGGCTTGATGACTTTGTTAAAGACATTGATTTAGTCATCATGATATATTTTTTTTCAGAAATGTTTTTTATGAAGTGCTGTTTTAAATTATAATTCCATAATGATAGAATAATCTCATTGGTTAGTTTTGTTAGAAAATTGGTGAAAATATTTGGTGTATATCGGCAAAATCAATGTGGTTTCTGAGTTCGAGGATTCTGTCTTTATATTTTGTTATATGTCTCGAATTGGATGCAGAATGAATGATGACTCTTGTCGGCATATTGAAAAGTTATGATCAATAGAAATGACAAAATGAGTATGTAAGATACTTAGTAATTTTGCCAACAAACTCTATGAAGGAATTTTTTTAAAACAGAGAATAAACATTGAAGATTTTGAAATTTTTCTCGAAAAGGAACTGTGTTGAGAAAATACTATTGATTTGATTTGAGATTCATATGACCAATGTTAACTTTAATTTAGTATGAAATAAAAAGCGCCGAAATCTGTGCTGTGCTTATGGCTGTAGATTTTTTTGGGGTTTTAACTCATATTTTAAATATGAAGATGGTAAACAAACTGCTGATCGCCTAGAGCAGATAATATTTGTTTAAATTTTATTATTTTTTTATAGTCTATCATAATTATTAATTGCTTTTATTTGTATGCAAATAATCCTTAACTAGTAATTGTGGCTAATTCTTCAAGAATTTAATACTTTTTTTCCATAATAAGTATACGAAAATGAACAAATAAAAAATAAATTATATATATATATATATATGTATATGTATATGTATGTGTGTGTGTGTGTGTATAAAGGATAGAATTCAGTTGTGAAAAATTGATAAATTTTTCTGTATTATTCAGCCATATATATTCATATTGAAAAGTCATGGTCTTTCATACCAATAGAAATGACAAAATGAATATGTAAGATATTTTATTTAGTAATTTTGCCGACAAACTCTATGAAGGCTTTTTTAAAACAGAGAATGAACATTGAGTATAACATCATGAACATGAGTATAAAATCCTTACTATTCCTTTGACTAACTAAATGAGCAATTTTATTTGTGTATGAAAGAAAAAGTATTTTATCCTTTCTAAAACTCTACAATTTTGATGAATGAAAATAAATATTTTGATTTTTGTAGTGAAATCACAATCAGTGGTTATAAGAATTTAATAATAATAAAAAAAACTCTCTGTGAAATTTTCTATAAAACCCCTCCATGTACCTTTCACTATGTCTATAAGGTTGTTTAAAAGAGTGTTTTGAAAGAAGAAAATTGGAAGATAAATCACACACTCATAGGATAATGATTTTTTAGGTTCTAGCTAGCCTGTCACAGCAGAAATTCAATTGTTTAAACTAGCAAAATTTCCGAAATTGGATTGCAATTGTTTGTTCCAAAATTTTACAGCTTTAAATTGGAGATAAAAATCATACAAAAGCATAAGACAAGAAGTATTACAAAATAAAAACAGAAAAGTGGGAAACTGTAGAAAAGAGAAACTGTAAAATAAAAATAAATTGTGTTTTTGAAATGAAAAAAATATGAAAATCGAATGGGAAAACAAAAAAAGTAAAAAAAAAGGAGAAAAAGGTTTTAAAAACAAACAAACAAATAATTAAATCTCCATTAAAAAAATTGTACAGAGAATTTGTTTCCCTCAAACAATCTTAGTAAATTACAATTTGATTCAGGATATAGGTTGTCTGTTTCATTATTGATACGCTGTAAAATGAAAAGAATAGAAAAAAAGCTGAGGAATTGATTAGAAAGTGTTATATCACGAGAAAGTCACAGTAATTTTTAAAAAATTCAGAAGACAATTAAAAAATGCCATTATAATACAAAATCTAAAGGAGAAAACAATTGAAAGAAACACAAAAAAAGAAAGTAAGAGAAAATTCATTAATTAAAGAAGTAAATGAGTAACACACAGAGATACACAGAAAAAGGCACACAGGGATAAAAGAATAAAATGTTGTTACAACAACAACAAAAAACAAAAAAGAGTAATAGGAGACACCATATACTTTCAAGACTCAGGAATTCAAAATCAAGTGGGAAAAAATATTTGCAGCACATTAAAGATTTGGTTTTGAGAAAGGTGAATAGCTGTTAATCTGGAAATAAAGTCATAAGTGAAGTGATGGCCCTCTAAATTACTACCACAGATGGATGGAACAGAGAAAAGATGCACTTTGAGAAAGGTGAATTTCGATTTGTCTTCAAATAAAGTCATATAACTGAAGTGAAAGTACTCTAAATTACTGCCACAGATGGATGCAATAGGGAGGTGATTTGCTTTGAGAAAAGTGAATTGCAGTTTATCTATAAATAAAATCATATAAGTGAAATAAGAATACTCTAAATTAATACCACATATGAATGGATCAGGGTAACGATTCGTTTGAAAAAGGTGAATTGCAGTTCACCATGAAATAAAGTCATAAGTAAAGCGTGGGTACTCTGAATTACTGCCACAAATTGATGATGATAGATTGAGTGATGACAAATTATCTGTTCCGAAATTCGGCACAAATCTACAATTGTAATGACTAATACATTATGTCATATTTGATCCTCTTAGCACGTTTGTCATTCGAGATTAAATCTCAACCAGTTGATGAAGGCGTTTCCAATTCAGGACCACCCACCTCTGTTAAACCAATCGACATTATTAGGAGTTGTTATTCTCCAGTTTAAAATATCCGACAAGAGATAAGAACAAAACTTATCTTCAATCCTGGACCATTAGATAGCAGATAGGAGATATCTCAGTTTCTAGCTGATGCGAACAATTGTGTTTACATTATTCTGCATTACACTTATTATCAAATGTGTTTACATAGTAACTTTTAATGTGTTTGAACTTTTGGAATCAAAAGTTTTTAGATTTTTGTGAGCTTATCACGAAAAAAAATTGAATTAAAATCAAGGGTTAAATATGATTGTAGAAATAGAATTTTCAAAGCTTGATCATTTAATAATTACTTTTAAATCATAATTTAATGAATGGAATGTTCTTAAGAAATATGTAATTTACTTTTGTGGGTATATTTAAAATAATTGCTAAATATAAATGGCAATAACCTTATCTGTTTTGATAGTTTTTGTTTCTTAATATTTGCAGATAGTAACCAATTGGTAGGTCAGGAATATGGATTATTTTTAATTTCAGGTAAATAGTTTAGAGTCATAGGCATTGAAAACACTTTATTTTAATAGATTTTCATAGGTTCTTTCAAGCAAATATGTTAAATACAAATAAGAATATATGCAAATGGAGACGATTATCAATTGTGAGACTGGTTTCCAATAGTAAGATTCATTCAGTAGATAAATCTTTCAAATGCAGACCAGTCTCGTAACGTCACAGTGATATTAAAAATTTAAGAGTATAATTCATTAATCTACTAAATATTTCGGTCTTCTGTAATTAAAAAAAAATATTTTATCATATCTAAGCATAGAGAAAATATTCATAAAAAAAATTCGAATTCGAAATTTTGGTAAATTTTTATGAACTAGACTTCACGGAGTTGGAAAATATCCATCTGTCTGTATATGACAAAGATAACGAAAACTCTTTGAGATAGACGTGTGAAATTTGATTTTCTGTCTTTACATCAAATTTGTAGTTTTATAGTATATTATGAACGAAATTTATCCTCTTTTTCGAGTACAAGCGAATGCTATAATTAGAAAATGTAAGAATTAAACTGATAAAATTTGACAACAAGTTTAATATTCAAAATATAGGCTCGTGAAAGAAATTTATCAAAGATTTAAATCTTGTTCGTCTGTAAGTGTACTGTTTTTCATGCACATAAGCTAAAACACTATTTCAAAACTTAGTGTATGGTGTTACGCCAAATTAGTAGATTTCTATGAAATTTTCAGCAAACTCTGATCGGAGAAAGATTGTCTGTCCGCCAACTCGAATTTAAGTTAACACATAACTATAAACGAAGAGAACTAAATTAGTGAAATTCGATACACTTAGTGAACACTTATATTGCAGACACCTATCATATTTTAAGGCAAATCCAAAAACGGGTTTAAAACTCTGTCGGTTAGTACTTTCAGAAACTTGTAAACGCGACAACTCAAAAATATAATGACTTATATATCAAATTAGGTATGTGACTTTTTTTTGACAAGTGCAGGTCTATGTGAAATTTTGGTTTCATTAGGATTGGAAAGAATGCTTATAAAGTCCAAATTTGATTTTCTGATTTTATTACCATTACCAAGGAGATACCACCTTGAAATATAGGGAAAAACTCAAAGTTGGGTAGATGGTAACTACATGATATGATCGATTACATTAGATAAGTCTTGTAGTAATCATTTTATCAAAAAGATGGAAGTCTTTTTTTCCAATTCTTTTTTATTTAAATTGATACGTTTCATGCTCATAAAAAATAAATAGATTTACGGGCATTTTCAGAAATAATTGCTCGATTTGTGAAATTTGTTCGCTTATGAATTTTTGAAAACATTTCCTTATTTCGATACATTTAGAACTGATTATCAATTAATTAATTAACTTGATTTAGTTTTAATGCAGCGCCATATGGTATTGAATTTTAGATTATGTTTTTTCAAGATTTTCTTTCGTTTTCAGTTACTATACTTTAAAAAAACTACTCCATCCAAAAGTTTTTAAAAATATTTTTTAAGATTTCAATATGTTGTCAATGATGAGGCTATAAAGCGCTACTCTATCAAAAGTTTTTTTAAACATTATTTTACTCAACAAAATCATAAAACATTGATTTTATGCGAAGCTTTTAAAGAAAAATTTGGAAAATATTTATCTACTTTTATCTACTACTACTATTTTCTAAGATATTTAGAATATTGACAAAAAAAAAAAAAAAAAAAAAAAACGAAGTTGGTGTAATACAAGTTTGTTTTGTCTGTATTTAAGAGGTTTAATTTTTTTTTACTATTTTATTATGACTGGAGAAATTCTCAAGATATTTATTCAACGCAGAGATACCTAGAGAAAAACAGGAAAATGTTTACTCATTTTTGCAATTCCTGAATAACAGCATAAAGTACAAAATGTTGATATAGAAAGGGAAATTTATAAGATGATAAGTTTTTTTTCCTGATTCGAGGGAATTTAAGGTTATTCGTTTTCACTTAAAATATTTCAAGATATCCATCGAAAGAGGATATTTTTGTACAGAAACGAACAAGTGTTTACCAAATTTTTTCTTACTTTACTGACAACATGAAGTACAGAAAGTTAGCAAAAAATCAAATTTGCAAAAAGGATAAGCTGATGCAAAGGGATTGAAAGTTATTTATTTTTAATGTTAAAAATATCAAGCAATCCATGAAAAAAAAAGTGTGACTTCTGCCTCATTTCTTTTTTGTTCCAAAAACAAATATTCTTATTTTTGTCTTGTTCGATAAACGCAGTTCTGTAAAGTATCCGTCTGTCTGTTTGAGACAAAGATAACACAAGAACATTTTGAGCAAGAAGACTGACATTTGGTTGAGAGCTTTTGCACCAAATTTGGACATTTTTATTAAGTTAAATCTGTTCAAATTAATTTCGTCTGCCTCTCTGTTCGAATATAAGTTAACACTATAGTTACAAAACAATAAGTGCAAAATACAAACAATACAATAAGCGCACAAATTTAACATCTATAATGTAGATAACAGTCAAATTTTGAGGCAATCCATCAATAGGCAAATTCATCATCTCAGTTTGTTTTCTCAGACACATGCAAACGCAATAATTTCCGAACGCTATGATTTAAATATATCAAATTTGGAATGGGATTTTGTGTTTTGCTGCTTTGTTTCAAATCTTTGTTGGAGGAAAATGCTTCTAAGGTACAAATTCATTTTTCGGATACTTTCAACAGCATGTCAGAGATTAATTGCCAAGGATGGCATGATAGATTCAGTAAAAATGTAAGTACAAAGCAAAAATTAATATTTGGTAACTATTGTGCCAATTTCGATAACTATTGTGTGTAACCAATAGTTAGGAATTTGGTTATACACAATATTCTCCAGCGTGATAAATTTATTACTGATTATATGAGAAAGTTTTGGAGTGATCAAGGTCACTGCTAACAAATCAGATAAATTTATGGTTAATAAATCAGATAATTTTATTGTTAAGAAATCAAATAAATTTATTGCCAGTAAATCACGTAAATTAATTGATAACGAATCAGGTAAATTATCCCTAATCAACGGCAATATACTGTCAGTCAATTCAGTTAGACAAGTCAATTCAGATAGCTGATTTTTTTTTTTACTTTTTGCAATTACAGATGATATCAATTTGAGTTTTAAATACATCCTATCAAAAGATATTATTACTATGTGCTAATCCATAGAAACTTAATAACTTGACTTTGGGACGAAACATTTTGTGTTTTAGCATTAGGAAATGAAAGTTTGAGCCGATTTTCTCTGTTTTAAAATTCTTTTCAATCTTGGAAATTTTGTAGAAATTTCAAGAATATAATTTCAAGGTTATCTGTAATCGCTTTAAATTCAGCTTTTAATCTGCATATTTTGCTTTTTATTTCTGTTCCAAATCGTGTTCCTTCAATATGTCTCTAGATGCCTCGAGTTTTGAAATATATTCTTTATTTTTATCTGGTCGAGCTTTCGGATGTATAGTTAATTACTCGTGTCATATTTCAAATTTCTCCTCCACATTTTCCTATTCAATTTCTGTTTTTTTTCTCTAAGAATGATGCCAGTCTTTCATTTTTTTAAAAATATTCTTTTCTAGCTCTCCTCTCTACAATTCAACTTACAATTTCTCAAATTTAACATCCATATTCAAATGATAAGCAATTGCAAGAAAAAAATAATCTCCATTTTGATATTAATTGTTGCATTGTGTATTAATTTTTTACATAGATGATAAAGCAAGTTCCTTGAAATTAAAATAATTTAATTTACACTAAACTCATATAATAAATATTAGAATAAGTGTGATGATGATGATGTCGTGTCCGTGTTTCCACGGAAAGGGGGTACAGCAGCTTCTGAGCGTAAAGACCCCTGAGCACTCGGAGGGCAGAAGTCTGACTGCTAGCTCAAATGGAGATGACACACTCATTCGCTGGCACAACCCCTTTTTACAGGGGGGCACATTCACACGCCTCATAGACAGAACGCAGAGCAACAACCATACCCGAACCGAGACTCGAACAAGGGACGCCCAGATCACGCGGAAGACACGCTGTCCCTGTGCCAGGACGCCGACTTAGAATAAGTGTACTTTTATAATTTAAAACTCAACTACAACAGAACGCTAACTATACAATAACTTGGATAGCAGATACCGTTGACGATACTTTACAATGTTCAACCGATCTATCAACTCTGAAATTAGATCTAAAGTAGTTGTCCGCCACTTTATCGTATGGAAACAATGAAGAAAACAAAGAAAACTTTTCAAGGGTTTAAAATATGCAAACGCTGCCGCTACTGGTGAGGAAATTGGATAATCAACTTAACAATGGAATTACAAAATGCCATGGTTCGTCGTTAATGATTATGTATTAGTCAGAATTTAAAAATTACGTTACACATTTATATAAAAATATTGTTGTATAATGTTATGCTTTATGGGTTAAAGTGATATTTACTATGGGATTTGAGATTGCCACTTGGGAATAAAGTATTTAAAAAAAATCAAGTGACAAAAGTACGTCGAATATTGATATCGCTTCAGCCTATTAAAGGCAAATGGTGACTTTTTTATTCATATAAATGACGAGCTAGTAGAAGTGAAATATTAATTTTTTTCTGGGAAATAATTTGTTGTAAAATATGGTTAATATGTATATATTTTACAGGAATCTAATTTATAGATTAGATAAACTGTATTTCTAAAAAGATAGCTTTTTGAACTTTAACTTGTTGTAAAAGCCATTTTTGTGCTATTAAATTTTCAGAAGTAATAACGGAAAAGTGCCAAAATTTCGCTTTATTTTTAATTAATAAAAACTAAAAAAATTGCTCCAAGGTGTACATTTACAACCTCCAAGATGCCAAATTTGGTAGCTGTAGTTCAAACTATCTGGCCTGCTCGCACGCAAGCATACACACACATGCGCGCGCGCAGCTTTTTTATAAATATAGATAACACTTAATATAGATAAGGAAAAACATATCGTATTGTGAAGGGATTATTCTCTAAAACTGTATCGTGAAAACTATATTCTATGGAATGCGAAATTTGGAAAAGAAAAATTTCAGCTCCTCGTGTTTGATAACTTTTAATCAAATTTGTCTCCCCTAAGGGAATCTTAATTTTAATTATATAACATGAGATATTTAATAAGTGATCAGAAGAAATTTTGTGACTTATCTTTTTGATTTTAGACAAAGAATTTGAAACCTGATTTGATCACTGCAAACCTGAACACTGAAGTACCGAATCATCAATATAATTTTCCCTCAACTATTTCAATAATGTTGGATAAAATATTACAAGATAAACTTTTGTTCTTAATCGATTTTGTGGCCGCAAACGTTTTACATTTAAACACTGTGGAAATGAAAAACATCACTAGTTTTACAAAGCTTCAATAGATGGCAGCACGTCACATCAGTTTACAATGCCTTTCTGGGCCTATTCGGGAAGAAGTTAACAATTCATACTTATATCAAATAATAAATAAGTATTTTTCTATCTTTTTTTTTGCTCTGATTCTTTAGAAATTTTAATGATATACTATAACAAGCCACTAATATTTCAAGATTTTTCTTCTACCACCTATTTTTCAAAAAATAATATGAAGTCTGAGGCATTGAACTGCGTATTATTGCCTATGAGATATATAATACCCTTTATATGCATTCTAGTGCATGATATATAGAATATCTAAAAAAAGCACACGATAATACCACAATTTTTGAAATTTTTCGTCTAATTTTTCTAAGAATCTGTTCTTGCAATGAATTAATAAAATTGTTGTTACTTGTCGATTGTAATAACGTCCAAAAAGAAAAAAAAAAATCACTAATTTGTCAATTTCAATCTCCAAACTATATAACATGGGATTCACAAGTTCAAAATTTTTCGTAATAAATAATAATGTATTTAAGTATATTTTCATAATTTGGCGAACTTTTTTCTTGGCGCATTTGGTCGCCATTAAAACCGATTAATACCAAATTGCTATTACCGTTTACATTTGGTTCTTTTTATTGCTTTTAAGGTATCCGACTACGTTAAAAACTCTGGTTATTAACAACATTGGGGATTTTTTTCATTGCTATTTCTTGTAGTTCAGATTTTCCTTTTTTTCAAATCAGTTTGTGTTTTCTAGGGAAAGGGAGGTCTGACCGGTCATTCAGGGTCACACATTTTTTCACCTAGTTTTAACATTTTTAATTAACATTTTTTTCACTTATACTTTAACTTCAATTTTCTCAAAACTTTCATTTTCATAAGAACTCAACACCTTTCACAGGATACCTCAAAAACTGATAGAGGTATTTAAATATAAATTTTAGCGTTTGTTTTATATAATAGGGGCAATGAAATGAACCAAAGTTTTATTGTTAGTGAAATACGTTTTCAATTATGGGTGTTTCTAGCTAAACTAAGTTGTTAATTTTATGGAAAAAATGCACATATGCTTATATTTTAACCCATAACTTCTTTGCATCTCAACCTTTTTCTTAGATTTTGGTACATTTGATTCATCATTATATTCTATAACTTGGGTAAAAGAAAAAAAAAGGCTTGCTGAATTATCATTTTGTGTAGAATGTTAACTGTTTTGCTTAAATTTTATTAAAATTTGCCGCAAATTTTCCTAATTCTCAATATATATTATATTTTAAAATAATTTTGTTGCATTTGTAGTGTTTTGCAATATAATTGACAACGCATCTAAAAACCATAGTTTTAAATAGTTTTTTAAAAATCCAATTTTTCCAAAATTTCTCTTCGAACGTAGTCGGATACCTTAAATCCATCAGTCGGATCATCACGGAATTCGTGGAATTATCGCTGCTTGCGAACTGAAGCAAACGTTCCGTAAGTCCTTTTTTAGGGTGTTTTGGCGCAACTGTGGGATTGGATAATTTTAGTTACCCATTTGCATTTGGCGAAGCAACCTTCGGTTCCATATGTAAATAGTGTATTTTACTTCATTTTATTGCATGTGTATCTCGTCTTTTCGAGTTTATTGCTTATTTTTTTAGTATTCATGGTCACATTCATTATTCGTAGACATACATAGACAACCATACGCAAAAAAATAATTATCACCTTTGTTGGAAGAATTATACGACAAGAGATAAAAAGTTTATTTAAATGATGAATGACCCAATTATTTTATTTTCGGGATGAATCAATGGAGTACTAGTTTAATTATATTTCCTGTTGCATGAAATATTTTTTGATCATCTTGAACAAAAAAGGAAAAAATGAAAGATAAAATGAAATGAAATTATATAATTATTAATAAGCACCAAAAATTAACACATTCTATTTTGAATGCAATTATTTCTGCTCTATGTTAAAAAAATTCAAAATAACATTTGTTAGGAAATAAAATGACTGATGTTTAAAATATTTCTATTTCGCCCATGATTTATATCAGAAAACGTTACTTTTTCAACAATAAAGCAAAATATACAGTTTGAAGCAATATTTTTCATATTTTCAGATTAAGTAATACTTGGATATAATTATTGAAATATTACTTAAAGATTAAGTATACTTTAATGGATATTTATACTTTTAATTATTTTTAGAAATAATTATAAACATGAAATATATACTCCTTCATTAATTTTTTTAAAGTTTTGCCACAAAACAAATATGAAATATTTTTTCAATTTGTGATTTTATCAGATACGAAATGACCTCTGAAGGATGAAAAATAAAAATATCTGAAACTAATCATTGTTGCTGATAAAATTACGAGGCACTGGTTGATGAAAGGCGCTGATGTTATAAATGTGACTTCAACAAGGCCTGATGATAAAAACTTTCTGAAAGATTTTTTTATTTTGTTTTACACTATTGCGATAAGACATGAAAATGTGATAAATTAATCTCTCTGAAAACACGAAAATATTTTTAATACTATTAAAGTTTAGAAAGATCTTGATATTAAAGTAAACTTTTAAATTTAGTTTCATTATCATCAGTTATCATTCATCATCAGTTAAACAAGTAAACTTTTAAATTTAGTTTCATAAACAAATAAAACTCTAAAGATATCATTTGCATAAATAAAAGAAACTGAAGTTGATATGTTTATATGAAACCAGAATTTATCTGCAGCATTGTTAACAACTTCTAGAATCATATGTCTTTCTATATAATGGAACGACACTATTTTCAGAAGGTTATTAAGAAAAGATTTATAGCAGGCTCTTTTTAAATTATATCTATTAGTTATATCTATTGACATTTTTGTAAGCGTTGTAAGAATGGAAGTGACATAGATTTCTTTTTTATAAAACCAGAATTTATCCGAAGAATTGCTAACAATTCCTAGAATCAGAAACTTTTTCAATTGATGAAATAAAGCTATTTCCTGAATTAAAACCCATTTCCTGGTCAACAAAGAATATTCAACCAAAACTTAAACGAACAGTTGTTGTTTTAATTTTGGTTGAATATTCTTATGTAGTTTTATTTTATATAATTTTGTTCCATTTGGTGATGTTTTTTAATGTTTAGCTTTGTTTTTGTGTTTTTTGCTGTTTAAATTGGTATGTCTCTTTTGCCTTAATTTTCGGGTCACGAGGGATCAGTACTTTTGGACATTATCCTCCTCTCACAGAAAAAATCCCTTATTTTGAATCTTTGCCTGGGCGTGACTTGAAGAAGTTTTTAGGCCGGATTCTTTTTCTATTGAATTTATCGCATACATTATTAACAATTTCTAGAATCAGAGGGTTTTTCAATTAATAAGCTAATTTAGATTAATTAGAGAAGGTTTATAGAAGGCTCTTTATAAGTCATTATTTATTAGAAGGTAGAACGAAGCAAAAATGATGAAACAAGATATCATTATAGACACTCCTGTGAAAGATTTTCTTTATACATTTTCTGCCATTGAGATATAACATTCTAATGGTAGAATGCATTATTATTAAAAACAGTTTTAAAAGATGGATTCAAATTAATTTAAAGGTTTAATCACTTCAAAACTTAATAATTTATAAATAAAATAAACTTGGAAAGATATCGTTTGCATGGATAGAAGGCAGTAAAGCTGATATTTTTTTCATGAAACCAGAATTCAGCGAAAACTTGGATAAAAATTTCCAGAATCAAATGGATTTGTGATAATCTATTTTCAAAAGATTGCTAGGAAATTTGTAGATAGCCCTTTATAAGCTATATTTATTAGAACGTTGTACGTGTGGAAATAATGGAAGAAATGCTGGTTTCTTTTTAATGAAACCAGAATTTATCGGAATGATTGTTAAGAATTTTTAGAAGCAGGTGAACTTTGCAATTAACCTAGAGGAGTTGATTTCAAAACATTAAAGGGATAAGTTTTACAGAAGAATCCACGTAAGTTGTTATTAGTCAGGTGGTAAAATGAGACCAAATTGATTTAAACAAGTTATCATTATTGACATCATTCTGAAAGATTTTCTATATACACTTTTTACATTTGATACATCCTTTATTTCCCGAAGATTTCTAGGATAAGTATTATAGAAAGCCCTTCATAAATTATATCATTTAGTATGTTGTATGTGTTGAAAAAGTGGAAGGGAAGCTAATATTTTTAATGAGACCAAAATAATAATTGCTAATTTTATAATTGTATGATTTCTAATTTTTAGAATCAGATTGCATTATAGTTAACTGAGGAAGATTCATCATATGAGATTATTAGAAAGAAATTTATAAGATACTTTACATAGGTTATAGCTGTGAAGTGGAATAATGTATGAAATATTCATTGTGACGGCTGTAAGTTAGAAAAAAAATCTTAAATGTTGAATCTTACATTTGATAATACTGAAATGAATTTCTATTGATACATTTTTCTCTTATTTTCACAATATTGATGATTAAATGTACACCTTTCATCTCAAGTATATGATAGTCAAAAATTAAAAAGATTCAGATAAGAAAACTGGAAATCACACCAATGTATTTATAATTATTTTGGTCAAAAACTGCTTATCCATTGATTTTATTGAATTTTTAAAATTGTTAATGAATTGTTCCAATACAAAATATGATTATAAGAAATTGCAGTTAGTCTTCAATACTAATTGTAGCATTTTGATTTCTGCCTCCGAGCATTCTCATTTTTTCCCTGAGAAATTCTTGATTTTAGATAAAGAAAAGCATCACAGCATTACGTTGGGCATTTTCATAGTTTTTCTTTCATTTCATTCAATTGATTGATGCCATTTTCGGAATTTGTCATATCTTCATTTGAGCCTTCTGTTTGTTCGACTTCGGAGTAATTCCAAGATTGCACCTCAGCTGAACCGAAGAGAATGTAAATAAGACCACTACTACCGACAACTCCAAAGTTTATCCAGAAAACTATCCTCCACTCAGAGAGCGTTTCCTGGAAAAAATAATAAGTTTCCTTAGGAATTAGAATTAGTATTCATAATGCGAACTAAAATATCGTAGATCATCGCGACTGCCACCAAAAAATTTCGCCTTCAAATACCAGTTCATATTTTTAAAAATAATTATGACCTTCTTATTGACATATCGATATTTTTAAGGGATATAAAATTGATTGCTAATGTCTTTTAATTTTATGAGTTTTAAAAGTACTTATTTAGAATTAGTATTTATAATTTTAATGAAAATTTCATAGATCATTTCGACTATCATCAAATAATTTCATTTCCAACTAGCAGTTCTTATCCGTAGTAATAATTATGATGTTGAAATATAATCTTAAGAGGTATAGAATAGACTGCCAGTTTCTTTTAATTTTATGAGTTTTAAAAATAGTCATTTAGAATTAGTATTCATAATTTTAATTAAAATTTCATAGATCATCACTACCGTCACTAAGCAATTTCACCTTCAATTACTGATTGAAAGAAACAGTATTAATTATGATCTGTTGATTTGTGTATTAACACATTTAAGGTGGGGGATTTTGACGATAGGTAACGCGGATCAAATCGTAATACTACGATTCCCGCATTTAATGTATTAATATAGAATCTTAAAAATTATTGAAGTGATAATCCATTTTCGTAACTTGAACCACATTAAAAAATCGATTCTTTTCTCAAGGTTGTATTAAAGTTTCATCAACCAGCTAGTTACCTCACACGTGATATGTGCCCTACCGAAAGTCACTTAAGAAATGAATATGAGAAGCTTGCAGCATGGTGGTTGTTTCTCTCCATCCTGGTTGTTGTAAAAATGGAATGGGTCGGTTGCCTCCGATCGATGATGGGATGTACTTCCTCAGAGAAGAGTTATCCGTAATATTCAACCACAGTTCTGGTCAGTATTGCTCTGACGGCTGTTTAGTCAGTCAAACTTATCCGTGTGCGTACGGGTAAGTCGGCGTAGCCAGTTATGGTTAAGATTATATATAATATGTTGATGATATTCGGGTATTAATTAGGTAACCAAGGAATACTTATTGGATCTTTAAAAATAGATAAGTGTTCTTTACTTAATAAACTTTTCAAAATTGAATATAAAAAATAAACTTTGGGTGCACAAAAAATTTTATATTTTGATTATGAATTTATGCTTTCGATTAATACTTACATGCGAAGTTACCAGTCCTGTTATGACAGGAATCAAAACACATGAGGACCCTGCTATAGTAGAGGCAACCCCCATGAGAGACCCTAGGAGAAAAAAGAACCCGAATGTTTCAATGCATATCGATATTTGATTAAATTTTGACAAAAAATGAAATATTTGCAAAATTAAAAGCAAATTAAAACTATGCTATAAATTTAAGGCAATCAACTAAGTTAAAAACATTGGTTATCGACCACATTGGGGATTAACTAAAAACTAAGTTAAAATCCCCCCACATTGGGGATTTTTTTATTACTATTATTTCTTGCAGTTCAGACTTTCCTTTTTCCAAAACTGTTTATCTTTTCTGAGAAAAGTAAAACCTGACTTATCAACTAGGGTCCTATATTTTTCAACTAAAATTTAACTTTAACATCAGTTTTCTCAAAACTTTAATTTTCATAAAATTCTCCACCGTTAACATACCTCAAAAACTAATCGAGCTATTTATATGGGCAATGAAAAGAACCAAAAGTTTTAATGTTGACGAAAAATACTTTTTTCATTTACAGTGATTTTTTTGAAAAATTAAGCTGAAAATTTATGGAAAAAATGCATATATACGGATATTTTTACCCATTACTTCTCCGCATCTCAAAATTTTTCTTAGATTTTACTTCATTTCTTTAACAATTGTATTCTATATCTTGTGCACAAATAAAAATAGGATTGCTTCATTACAATTTTGTATAGAGTGTTAATCGTTTTGGTTAAATTTCATTAAAATTTACTACAAATGTTTCCTAGTTCCCAAAATATATTATATACTATAAACAATCTTGTTGTATTTATAATATTTTGCATTATAATTGACAAGACATCTAAAAACCATAGTTTAAAAATAATTTTTAAAAATTCTAATTTTTCAAATTTTTTTCTTCGAACGTTGTCGGATACCTTAAAAAAATGTAAGTTTCTTTTCAACCAGGTAAATTCAGGAAACTTTTATCCTTCTCACCTGCGAATGTAGGAGCCATATCCACACCCGCGATCATTATTCCAGAGAGTCCTATTCCCGATGCAAACAAGGATAAGGCGAAACACATGACATTGATGACGCCATCACACTCAGCTAGTAATATCCCAGCCATGCAGAGTGAGAATGCAAAAGCACCTAATATGTACAGAAAAAAAAAAACTGGTAAAAAATGACGAATCGTAAGCCATTTTTAAACAGATAATTGTTTTAACAAAAGGCCGCGGTGGCCTGGTTGGTAGAGCATCAGTCTCGTAACCGAAAGGTCGCGGATTCTGTCCTCGTCTCGGCCAAAGATCGCCGTCTTGGCTAATGGCAGTTGAGGCACGTTAAATATGTCGAGACTGCAAAGTCCTCCAAGTTCCCATAACAAAACGTTGCCTCTGGGGGTACTGAATCAGGGATGAGTCGGTCTCTGATTTGGATCTAAATTCTGACTTGCGGCTGGATGTATGAGTGTATGAATGAGTTCGACCGTCCCCTAAAAAGGATTGTGTCGTGTGTGTGAGCTACAAGTAAGACTTCTGCCCTCTGGGTGCTCAGGGGTCTTTACCCTCAGAATTTACTGCACCCTCTTTCCGTGAAAACACGGACGCGACAAAAAAACTTTGACGAGTAAACTTTGAAGTTTTTGAAGAGTATACTCATGAAAAAACTGCAACATTTTGAGTTATGACTAGTGTATTCAACAAGAGTAATAAAATTGCGATAATTTGCAGTTAGATTTACACTTTTAGTAAAAATTCAAACGTATTCATAAATTTCAAGGTACTTAAAATATTTTGAGTCAAAGTGGAAGTCAAAGAAACGATTAAAAGATTATAATTTGCTGTACAATACTTTCTTAAATACCATTCTCTAACATTAAATTAAAATAATAAATTAATCTTTTATGTTTCTTTCTGTTTATATTAAAAGTAAGTAAATAAGCAAATGTAATTGTTGAAGGAAAAAAAAAGTTATTTGATTATAACATTATTTTATACCACATATTCTCCTTGTTTGACGAGTATATTCGTCATGGCTAAATTTTTGAGACACAATTTAGATACGCATTTTTCGAAGCGGTTGATATAGTTAACTCGTTAATGTTACTTATTATAGGCATATTAATATAAAGTAAGACGATTTGATATGCATTGAAGAAAACATAGATATATTAAATTTTGATTAGTTTCAACAATTTGAGTATTCAAATACAAGTTCACAATAGCTATGCCTTAATCTTATATGTATTTTCTTTCTGGGTAAGCTTAAGTTTTCTATTTTATATTATAAATACTGAAATTTGACTTCGTGAAAATTTAAAAGAACTTATTTCTATAATTCTACAAGTAATGAACAAAATATAATTTTAATTATGTTACATCTACCTAAAATTCTTCGATTATAACTACCATTAAACTTTTTACACCCGTTTATTTGAAAAAACAAAAAAACAAATTAACGAATTCAGATGGATCTAGATAACTTACCAAAAACAGTTGTGATTTTTCTGAACTTATTTAGTCCTATTAAATTCTTCTTCGATATCCAGTAGGATATTACACTGACAAAAGCACCGCCAACGCTTTGAAGTAAAACTGGCAAGCTCGAAAGGACTCCATTCTGAAGAGAAACAATTTCAAAGATAAAAGTAAAAAAGCAAAAAAATTAATACGCTTCAGCTTTCTGCCAATTGACTACAGCAACTAACTGGATTGTAGTACTCCTGTCTGTTGGAAACAGGGTAGAATTTAAAACGGATGTATGCATTGAAACACTTCACCCTAAAATTTCTTGTGTACAGCCGACAAACCTACTGGTCGCAGTGGATTGGTGGTAAGGTCCCAGATTGGGAATTTGAGGGCTTCAAGTTTAAGCCCCAATTCCACTGAAGAACTGTCGTGTAAGGGGGTCTGTTGTACGTTAAAACCGTCAGGCCAAACGTTCTCCAGCTGATGTGGTGTGGTGTGGAGACAGGGATTCAAAATTACGAGGTCAGTTCCCCAAATGGCTCTAGTGTTGCTTTACAATGGGATGTTAATATGACAAAAATTAAAAAAAAACCCTTACAAACCTGCTACAACTGAATGAATCCGTATCTACAGGATTTGTAGTGGTCGACTGCTGTCTTTAGCATAACACGTCCGTAAATTTGGTCTATTCAGCAAACTGACATCCTATTCAGGACAATTTGTTCCCAACTAATAAGTGGTCACTCGATGACCTTCCTCCTCCTCTTCCTATTCAACTATCGTTCTGTTCAATGATGAGCAGGCCGACAATTTAAGAAACCGCCTCCAAATTCTCGTTCCAATTAAAAAAATCAAATACTTTAAAACTTTCAAATTGCAGATAAAAAAACTGCCAAATTTTAACATGATGCTCTTTAGTACTTTAAGATTATCTGGTGCCAGCAATCCTATACTTAAATCCCCATTTACAACTTTCAGATTCTTTCTTAATTAGGGGATTCTTATACATTCCTTTAAATAAATATAAACAGACAGTAACGATTCCTCCATACATACATTTGTTTTCTTTCATTTTTTCAAATCTTCGGAAATATGAAGGACATCTACCATGTCCTGATATTATTTAGCTTATTACTAAAAGATATCATCTTATTTTTATTTCTGGGTTAGGAATAAAGACGTAAGTTATTCTTCCTGTTTTGGACATTTGGGCTGTCATATCGTTGTAGTTTTATGTCTTCTTTCAGTTTCCATTTTAAGACACTATTTGATTGGGTGACAATTATATCAATAATCTCTTTTTGTGCCGTCAACTTTGCACATTGAAAAATTTTTTTAGAACCATATATTTTGCATCATATTGGGCCTTAACCCGATTCAACTTTATCCACCTGTTAATTTTTACATTTTGTTGAATCTTTTTTTTTTACGAAGTGATTGTAGGGCTTGTAAGAATCTGAAAAAAAAATCACTTCACCCTCCACAGTGAGAATGAACCTCATCTTCCATTAAAAAATATTTGTAAACTCCTAACATATTTATACACTTCTTGAATTTGCAGTCTCTTTTGGCTGTTAGAAATGAATTTCAGAAGGTTTTATGTAGAATATATTCCCTTCACCTTCCACTGTGAGAAAGAACCTTATCTTCCATTGAACAATATTTGTAAACTCCTAACATATTTATACACTTTTTGAATTTGCAACCTCTTTTGACTGTTAGAAATGAATTTCAGAAGGTTTTATGTAGAATATATTCCCAAGTTTAAATGTTTTCTTACCTGAGTCATTGGGTAATGTAAAACTGTTCCCATGAATGCAGGATGGACAGATATGAAGTAAGCGGTCGACCAGTAGTGACCAAATAATCCATAAAAATAAGCGTGGCTTGGGATCGAGCTAAGCATCTTTTTCCATGGAGTAGGAAGTTGCTGATGGAAAAAAAGGACATCAGTGAAGTAATTTCAGAATAAAAACGATCTCTAATTATTTTGATAAGATATATTAAGTGTAATAAAGTCTTATTATTTATCATATTGTATAAGAATATGTAACGAAATATTTTTATAATTAGAAAAGCACACATTTAAATTGTTTTTTGCATTTTTTATGTTGATGCCTTTTATTTTTATATTTTAATACGTAAGTGTTTATTGTCTGCTATATTTTTTACCACTTGTTTGGCGCAGCATGGCCAAACATGCTTTTGCTCAAGAAAAAACAGCAACAACGAACCAACCACACATTTTAACTTCACAATGAACAATTTCTTATACTTAATATTAAATTTACCTGTGTGCAAATGTTTGTAAGATGTCAGAAACGTTAAATACTTAAAATTTTAGACCAAAACATGTAAGCCAAAGAGTAAAATGGCCTGAAATAGCATGTATAATTGTATTTTCATTAGAAGTCAAAAGAGAAGCTAAAAAAGACGGTTGTATTAAATAACAGGAATATTAGGAAAGCTATTGTAAAATCAGGAATCAGATATTAGTATATAAATCATGTATTAATGATAATTTCAATATTTTTTTCATTATTTAACAAAATCTAAGCCCTAACAATCTAGATACCTTTTCAGATATTTTAGTTTCAAGTCCATCCGTAATATAATTCAATTCTTCTTCTGTTATCCAAGGATGGTCTTCTGGATATTCATAATATACGAAGTGAAAAATAACAGCCAGGAGAACAGTAATGCTTCCTGAAAATTTCAAAGTAAGGATAAAGCTTCATAATATCGCAAATATCATAAATAATCACTAATGTATCATAAAAAGGATTGAAATAAATTTTCGCTGTAGATAAAATGTATGAGAGGATTGAGCTCCGCTGTGACCAAATTCCAGTAGGATTTGTGGAATAAAAGATAGTGGAGTTGAGACTAAAAATAATTTCACTTCACAGGCTAAGGCTGAAATAGTTGCCGAACATCTCATTAAAGTACGCATTATGATTCTAGAATTTTCATGTAGAAAATACTTGATAATTCAGAATAATAATGTTACACAATAATAATGAGATTTTCTGCTTAATAATCAATATAATACTAGTAGTTATTTTCAAAGTAGACCAGATTTCTCAGCGACAGTGCCGTTGAATGTGTGTGATCGAATTATGCAATTCACATCACCAATGAAATTTGACAACACCAAGTCATTGTTTCAGAAGATCATTGGATTGAGTTTAATTGCCCAATTACTTGACCATCTAAATCATCGAAGCTCTTATTTATTGACATCGTTTGGAATTATGAAAGCAAATGTGTGTGAGTCTTGTGGAATCAGCTGATGACAACAAGAAATCAATTTCTTCCGAAGCAAGCGAAGACTTCGGTGATTTGCCAAGAATCTTCCAAATTATAGAAACAGGGCCCTTGTTAAGTCCTACATAAACTTAAATGTTCATATATTTTCTGTATTATTTTTTCAGTTTACATTTCTATTTTTTCTCTTTCTTTTACTTACACACAAAAAGTATTTATCAATTGTTTAGCTTCAAAGGGGCTGAGTACAATATATTCGGGATTAAGAACCTAACAGTAGGAAGATTGGCTATACAAATGGGAAATTATGATGGTAAAGCTAACAGTGTAACCTCTCAAGTTTCTGGTAAATATATTAAGGTTTTGAAGGGGAGATGCTTTATCTCATATTGCAAGGGATGCATGCAGTGGTAAAAGCGGTTCAGTATAATGGTTAGGTCTCGAATTTCTGTGAGTATATAAATATTTTGAGATAAAGTTGCTTTTTATTATATTTCTGGGCATACGTGTTCTGGTAAAAATTTTACTATATGCGATGCCAATCTTTAATATCGAATCCTTCTTGTCGTGCCAATTGGTCTTAAGGGGTATCTAGATATCATGAAATGACAAAAAGCAACTCGGTTTAGTTTAGTTCAGTTATATTAACGTCCCGTTTTAAAGCAACACGAGGGCTGTTTTGGGACTGACCTCGTAATTTTGAACCATGGCCAGATGACGAGGACGACACCTGAACTGGCACCCCCCTCTCCACACCATGCCACACCAGCGGGAGGCCATTTGGCCTGACAAATTTAACGTGCAAGAGACCCCCTCACACGACGGTTCTTCGGTGGAATCAAGTCTCGAACCTGAAACCCTCCGGTTCCGAAGCCGAGACCTTACCACCAGGCCACTGCGGCCCAAAAAGCAACTCGGATTCATCTACTTGTAAAGAGAACATGTCGGATCCTGTGATTGTTAGCAACTCCAAATAATATTTGTTATTCCTACTCTTCCTGGTGTTTAATCATATTCAATAACGCATCATTTGCAATTATTAGTTACTAGACGCCTTTGGCGACCAGCTGGTTCGCCAAGAGTAATGGGGTCTAAAATTTTCAATTAAATACTTATGTGCCTTGCTTTCTTTATAATTTCTCTGCCAGATATACTTAAACTTCGAAAGTCACGTAACACTGATTTACTAAATTAATGATATAGATGTTGCAAACGATCATAGAAACCTTTGTTTTGTATTTCTTTTTTAGAAAACATAACATTTAATATTTATTTAATTTCATCCAATCACCTGGTGAATGTTACATTTTTTATTTATTTAATTTGCAGTCATAGTTAATTTATCTTTTAATTTGAACTTCTGTCAGTATGATTTCAACAGAGCTAATAAAAGCTATTTTTTCCCTTTGCTCGTTCATTATTTATTTTAGAAAATGTCACATATTATATTTCTCTTATTTTATCCAGTCACGGGCTAAAAGTTGCATTTCTTTAGATTTAATTTGCAATGATAGTTGTTTTTTTTAGTTTGAACTTCCGTCAATAGGATGGCAACACGCTGATAAAACCTAATTTTCCCCCCTGACGTGCTCGTACAGATTAAATTTTATTGTTTTGTCCGAAATATATTGTTGTAAAACATAGTTAAAATATTTCTTTAAAAATTCCTTAAAAATAGAAGCTTAAGTTATACATTAAAAAACTGATACCATTAGAAAGCTAATCTTTTAATCTTTAAATTGATGTAAAAATCATGTTTGTGCGATAATAATTTCGGAAGTTATAGCGGAAAATCGTTGAAATTTCGCTTAAATTTTAATTAATTCAAATTCTAATTAAAAATTCGAAAAAAGGGCTCCGAGGTGCACATTCCCGACCTCCAAGGTATACATGTACCAAATTTGGTAGCTGTAGGTCCAATGGTCTGGTCTGTAGATCGCCAACACACACACACACACACATTGAGCTTTATTATAAGTATAGATAAAATGTACAAATTCATTGAGTTTTTCTTTATTTAATGAGTGTTACATCTTCCTTTAAAAAAATCAATTGGAGCAATACTCATGAAAATCAACTGATAATTTATGTAATTCCATAAGTTAATTTTCAGTCTCTTCAAAAATCAATAATTCATTATTCATATTTTACCCGTATTTTAGAAAAAAAATAATAACTTACCAAAAATATAAAAGGCAGATGGCCAGCCTAGGCCAGGAATATCACATAACCATCCAGTGACTATACCAGAAATGGCAATGCCGGAAGCAAATCCGCATACCACCAAGGTAGACAAAGTTCCTCTTTCGTTTCTTGGGATCCAATTGCTTATTAGCTTGTATATTGCTGGTGTAGTGAAACCCTGAAAATATTAAGAGCTGTATTTAGCCAAGTTTTTCATGTAAAGCGATATTTTTTATATTTAGAAATCAAGAAAATAATATGTTTATTTAACGGCATTGTTGTCGTGTTGGCTAATGGCAGTTGGGGCACGTTAAATATGTCGAGACTGCAAAGTCCTCCAAGTTCCCATAACAAAACGATACCTCTGGGGATACTGAATCAGGGATGAGTCGGTCTCTGATTTGGATCTAAATTCCGACTTGCTGATGGATGAATGAGTGTTTGAATGAATTCGACCACCCCCTAAAAAGGATTGTGTCGTGTGTGTGAGCTAGAAGTCGGACTTCTGCCCTCTGGGTGCTCAGTGGTCTTTACTCTCAGAAGCTACCGCACCCCCTTTCCGTGAAAAACACGGACACGACAACAACAACAACGGCATTGTTCATTTACCAATTAAATATATTGAATTATAAGTTTAAAAAAGGAATAATAATAGATAAATTCAGTTTAAACATGTTAAAAATATTTGAGGAATAATTTCATTATTAAAGGATTATGTTTAAAATATTTCAGGATAAATTTTAATATTAAAGAATTAGGTTACATTATTTCAAGATCAATTTATGCATTAAAGAATAAACTGAAAAATATTTCAGGAGTACGAGTTGGTGAAAATGGAGATTTTTTTTAATGGAGAAAAAAAAATGTTTCATTTATATTGGGTTTGATAATGTATAAAAGCAATAAATTTATGAAAAACAAATAACTTCCAAAATATAATTGAAGAAAGAATATAATCATCTATTCATAAAAGTGTTTTTTAAATCTTATGAAATCCTTTCTTATATAAAAAGAAGGAAAGAAAAAGTATTTACAATACTATTGTAGAAGAAAGAAAGCTATAGTAAATACACATTGAATTTGAATGAAAGAGGCTTTAAACTAAATTTAATGGATTTAGTTATAAATTTCAATAAAGTTTAATAATTTGGTATGTGCTTTCCAGAAATTTGTCACTAGAGTATATACGATCAATCAACAGAGGATAAAATAAGGGTACGTATACACATTCTCTGACGAGTATATTAAGATTTTGGGATCACGTTGCTTTCTTTGATAAAATAATTAGCGAGATAAACACCATAATAGATTTTGTTCCACAGAATTTGAAAGTTCTATAATTAACATTTAAGTAATTGTGTAGAGTAAGAAACCGAATGAATTAAGATAAAATTTAATTATAATTTGTGGTGCACCTCTCAGAAACTGAATTGTAATTATAGCATGAACTTGTCATCAAATAGGAAACATAAAATGAAAATTTTATATAACAATGCTTTTGGAAACCTCAATAGAAACTTTAATTTTACTGTTCTTCAAAGTTACTAAGTATTCCTACTAACGTTTCAGTGAAGAAGTAACTCATGAAATCTGTTTAAATATAAATTAACAATTAAATTAAGATTTGTAATACGGCTCTCAGATGAGCCTAAAAGCTGCCATCTGAGCAAAACTGCCATAAAAAAGGAGAAGATGAAAAGATATTAGAAAACTTTTGAAAACATCGATAAGAAATCTTAGTGATAAGCAAATCTTCCAGATGATGTTTCAATAACGAAGTAACTTATGCAAATCATATAAATATAAATTTAACAATTAAATTTAAATTTGCAATGCGATTCTCAGATGAGCCTCAGAACTATCATCTGTGTATAACTGCCACCAAGCAGGAAAAGGTGAAATGATAATATTTTGAAGCTTTTGAAATCATCGATAAGAAATCTTATTGATATGCTTATTTTCCAAACAATGTTTCAATAACGAAGTAACTTATGCAAACTATATAAACATAAAAATTAAATTAAGATTTTAATGACACTCTTAGATTAGTCTTAGAACATCTAAGCATAAGCATGCTTTCAAGCAGGAAAAGGTGAACTAAGAATATTTACAATTACAAAGACTTAGAAAACATAAATGGAGTCATTACCCTTACAACATTTCCTGCTTTCAAGCAGAAAAAGGTGAACTAAGAATATTTACAACTACAAAGACTTAGAAAACATAAATAGAATCATTACCCCTACAACATTTCCTGCTTCCAAGCAGAAAAAAGTGAACTAAGAGTATTTACAACTACAAAGACTTAGAAAACATAAATTGAGTCATTACCCTACAACATTTGTGGATGTTCCAGCTGGTATCTGAAAATTAGTTAACTTAAATGAACTCTAAAAATATAAAGTAATTTAAATTTTAAATCATAACCTGCGATGCTCCTCTGAGAAACTGAACTGCCATTAGAGCATAAACATGCCATCTTGCTGCAAAAGGGGAAATGAGCATCAGTAGTCCTGATATAATGTTTGAAAACACCAACACGGATTTGGATCCGACAGCGTCCACGAGCCTTCCAGCCGGTATTTGAGTAATGAGGTAGCTTAGAAAACCAATCCCTACAATGTAGCCTTGCAGTTCTGTACTCCAATCGAATTCTCCTTGGAACTAAAACACAAAGGATCAATTATTGTAGTGAATAATTTACAATATTTCAAAATAATAAGCATTTCCAGATAGACATTGTTTCTTCAAATTTAAAAAGAATAATAAAAATAAGAATAAAAAAGTCCCCCCCCCCCTCATATACGAAGTATAAGAAATTATTGTAATCACCAAAAAAATTGAATCATAGTTTGAGATGAATCTACGGGTTTAAGAGGCCCATAAAGGACCGAAAAAGACATTTTTAGAATAATGTTTGTCTGTTTGTGAGAGAGATATGCTTTGAGATAGGTTAGGAGACGGCAACCTGCGGCTCTTTTAATGTAAAATTGCCCTCTACAGCTCCATACGAAAATTAATAACTTATTATCAAAAACCCTTAAAAAATAAATAAAATGTTTTTAAGTACCTAATCTCTCAACAGCTCATATTAACATAATCGTTAATTACGAATAATTAAGCTTAATATGACCGTAAGGAAATACATTTGAATTATTGTTTTTTTTTCTTAGAGATGAGACTGCGTGGCCATGTTTATCTTTCAGTCAATTGCATTTCATTTCTGTGTCACTAAAACAGCCACCGTCTAGAGTATAAAAGAAATTCCGCGAGTTGAGGCTTTCATATTCGGCGCATGTAATAGTCTTCCAGAATGCTACATTGAGGTGAAGTTTTCATATGGGGTACTGACGGTCTTCAGGTCTACAATTCGTGAGAGAAACGGTGGTCATGGTGGCCTGGGGGTAAGGTCTCGGCTTCAGAACCGGAGGATTTCAGGTTCGAGACTCGATTCTACCAAAGAACCGTCGTGTGAGGGGGTCTTTTGCACTTTAGATCTGTCAGGCCAAACGTCCTCCCGTTGGTGTGGTGTGGAGAGGGGGGTGCCAATTCAGGTGTCGTCCTCGTCAGCTGACCATGGTTCAAAATGACGAGGTCCGTCCTACAATAGTCCTCGTGTTGCTTTAAATGGGGCGTTAATATAACTAAACTAAAAGTAAACTTGTGCGAGAAAGCGCTCTCTTGCATGAATATAATAAACAGTAAAATTATAAGTCAAATAGCAATCTAGAGTCGTCCTTGAAACTTACAACAAGCTATAAACCAGATTTAATCAAACTTTCAAAAGGCATGTAAAGGCTCTCATTGATGTAACTATCTATATTTGTATTTTTACATGAATAAAGCCATTTCATATAAAAAACAGTTAAATCAAAAATAATATATACATATAAGCAAATACTATAATTTTAAATTGAAAATTTTTAGTTGCTTTTTAAAAAAACTGAAAAATTTTATAAATTATATCTTTTTTCTCTTCGCTTTTAATAGGCTGCTGGCCACTAAGACAGATTGATGAAATTCAGTATATTGTTTTTACATCAAGTTCGTTTTTTTTTTGTTTTTTTTTTTCAATTTTGAGGAAAATTATTTCAGAAGCACTCTGGCTGTTGAATATAACTTATGCTATAAGATCAGATAATATAATCTTTATAAGGTAGATGGATGAAATTTGGTATGGTGTCTTGATACCAAATTTGTAGACATTATCAAATTTAAAGCGAAATTCGTTGCGAAGTAGTCTGTCTGCCCTGCTGTTAACGTCACACTATATCTACGAAATTAATAGAGCTAAATGGATAAAATTTTGTGCACAAATTTAGCATCTAAAGTGTAGATACTTATTAAATTTGGAATTAAATCAATTAAGGATTTGTCTATGATATTTTTGTAATTTCAGATGCATGTAAGCGTGATAAGTCAAAAAAGTAAAGTTTTAAATATATGAAAATCGGTATAGGATTTTGTGACTACAGTTATAGTTCTGTGTTGAGGTTTGGTTTCAATCATTTAAAAAATGCAATTTTTGAGTAGTTATTGCTAAATATCAGTAATTAACCCTCTCCCTTCCCCAAAAAAGCTACAAGCTACGCAAGATAGACTCAGTAAAAATGCATCATTCCAGATATGTGAGAAAGTACTGATGATATCACTCCACTACTGATTTTAAAATGAATTTAGAAAATACTTTTTCCCATTGTTGAATAATATTCATATTCACAAAGTTCTTTAATTTAAACGTATTTAAAAATTTTAAGGTTTGAAATGAAGAATTTTGAAATCATAAACTTTTTAATTCAAGTACTTCTGAAACTACTGATTTAAAATGACTACTGATTTACTACTGATACTAAAGTAATACTGATTTTAAAATGAATTTAGAAAATACTTTTTTTCCATTTTTGAATAATATTCATATTCATAAAGTTCTTTAATTGAAACATATTTAAAAACTTAAAGTTTTGAAATGAAGAATTTTGAAATCATAAACTTTTTAATTCAAGTATTTCTGAAATTAGTATTTCTCTCAATTTACAATTAACTATAGCAAAATTAAGAAATTTGGTCTTAATTATAGAGAATTTTATTTGGGTTCGTTGTCAATTCAATCTAACTAAACAAAATAAAAATATTAATAAATACAAGAGTTTCAGTACCATGTATTTTTTTTATTGAATTTCTATCGTGGGAGGAATTTCATTCATTTGATTAATGTTTATATAAACTTAGAGATAATTTCAGATTTTGTAGTAATTCGAAACGAATTGTACTCTATTGTATGAATTTTTTTGTAAACCTTGCGTTATATTCGCTTTGTGATTGGCAGATAGCGAAACATTACATTATGACAATTGAGGTTTGTTTAACCCTTATAGTTCGAAATATTTAATAAAAATTATTATTACGTCTTAGTAAGTATTTATATTGCATAAGCAAAGCATTGAGTAACTCCAAATTAACAGTAAATTAGTTTAGTACAGTAATATTTGTGAATTTTATTTTTAGATACTTATTTTATGGAAACATTAGTGAATGGTTTTCCGGTTCGTTTACTTTTTTTGAGTAACGGAAATTTGTCTTCTGTGGCGATAGCTAGGACCGAACTCGTGATTTTACGGTTCGTAGCCAGATATCATGAACGCATGACTAAAAGTGATCACTCAATCTTGTGGATGTTATAAAGTTTCTTATAAAGCTTCCATTACAATACTCCTCCTTCAGTGAGAGGTGAGGTGAAAGATATTTTGTTGCTGTTTTAGTGGTGATCTTATTGTCTGTTGAGTTTTTAATGCGTCTTACTCATTTTTTTTGCTGTTGGCTGATTATTTATCAGCTTCATTTTTATTGTATTTGTCAATTATTTATCTACTTTATTTTTATTTATTTTATTGACTTATCATTTATCGCTATTTATTGGCTGATTATTTATAGTCTTTTTTTAAGTTGGGTAGAGAGAGGGTGCTCCTACAGCTGCACGAAGGTTACGTATTTATTTATTTACATCGTCCTAGACCACCAATGTTACAATTTGGCCATAGCGAAGATCGAACTCGCACCTTAGAATTCGTAGCCATATAACATGATCACAAGGCAAAAAAGTGATCACTCAATCCTGAGGATTTTATTTGGCTTATAAAGCTTCCACTACACACCTCTTATCTAGCAATTGTTTGGATATTTAAGTAATGCATGCGTTAAGCTTGAATTTTTTAAAACTAGCAATGGAAAAATGTATTTTTCGAGAACAACAACTGGGTTGGTTAGCTAAAGGGAACAGAGGGCAGAGTCCCATAGTAAATTACGAAAAAATGTAGATTTTGTATAATTCGAAATGAATACTAGGCAATATAATACTATTTTAGGATTATTTTTCTTACTTACATTCGACACAACCTGCTTCGGGGGTGCAGATGGCAATGGACAAGATATTTGACTTTCATTCGAATTCGATGAGTTATTAGTCTGGTCATGTTTCACCATGGCAACAATGCCAACGCCTAAAACCATTCTGATTGCATTTTGAAGAAAGCTAGCCAGAAAGCCAACTAGTGTTGTTACATGCCTTAGTCCGAGAAAACATCTTCTGCGGGCTATAAAATGGAAAAGAAATAATTTAAATATAGATTTTAACTGAAAAATTCACCTTTTATTTGATTAAAAGTAAAAATAAATATCCTTTTGCATTAAAAAATGACATAAGTTTATTTTTAAAAGGAAGCATCTGTGTGAATTTATATGTTCAATGGGAAGGATTGTAAGAACTGGAGTTGTAAACATTCGATGACGATGAAAATGGGGAATTCAAAGTGAATTTGTTTTGGAAATTTTAATGAGAATTTAATTTGTTAAATTCTAAGCAAAATTTCGAAATGTTGGTATTATGACTGAATATTAATATAAAATATTTAATTTTTACACTATTTTAAAATTTAAAAATTGTACTTTAAAATATATCACTTTAGTAATTATAAAATGTTTTTCTGGACTATTTAAAAAAATATTTTTGATAAGATTTTTAAATAAAGATTTCATTTTGCAAAGAAATTCATAACTTTTAGTGTTTCATCAAATACTTAATCGCATGGATTTCTTTCATCGATGAATCACAAAATAGACAATTAGTTTGACGAATCGAAAAATGAGGTTACTTTACTCAGTAAAACAATGTCTAATTTGAAACAAATTGGTCATTCATTTTAGAATCTCAATGATATTATGCGATTTTACTACAGGAAGTAAGCTTTCCTTTGTTGAGAAAATCATAAGTATTAATTAATTAACAATTATTAATGCATTTCTTTTAATCATTAAAAATATAAAATTTTTTAAAAAAATTATAATCTTTTTAAATAACACAGCTTTGCTGCTAGTTTCTATATAAGAAAATAAACTTTTCTTTGATGATATTACAAAAGACAAGATACATTCTTTTGAAAAAGACGAATGCAAATTTTCTTAAGATTTCTAGGCTTCCTTTATTGTAAAGGTTCCTTCACTGAGATAGTCAAGAATTTTTCATTTTTTAAAACTTTAAAATGTGCAATTCAGTAATGCCAAATTTATCTATGTTTTATCTCTGTATTTTAAAAGCAATTGAATAAAATTACAAAAAATATATTTTAAAAAGAGGTGGAACAATCTTTTGTATACTTTTTTCAACCTACCTTTATTCGGTACAAAGTCCACTAAATCCAACTTTTCTGATATAGTTTCTATATTTAAATCATAAATCTTCTTCTGACTTTGAGTTTTCAATAGCGTTAACTCAGACATTATAAAATCAATATAATTGTCTCTAAGCACTGCTCCTAATCATCAAGATAGGTTGCAAAATGCAGTAACAAAATATAGGAATTTACTTGAATTCATTGACATCAGAGTAAAATTTTAAGTCTATAATTCATTTTATATTGAAGAGAACGCTTTCCAGGATTTCAATGAGGGATTATTCTTTTATACAGGCTGAAGGAATGGAACTAGAAAAGAAATTGAAATAAAATAAAACAAAATTTCATGAAAAAACATAAAAAAATATATTTTAATAAAAATTTAGTAGCTTTTATTAAATTTATTCCGTTTTTTTTATTTATTAGCTTTCACAGCTTATCATATGATTAATTAAACTCCATGTAAGAAAATAATTAATAAAACCGAGTCCCATCATTTGAATATATATGATTTCTATTAGCATTTTGTCTTGGTATAAAAAATTTATTTCGCAAAGTTAATTTTGTATGGAAAAGAAATGCAACTATTTTTAAAAGCTACATTTTAAATCTTTATCTATCATTCATACTTATCAAAATTGTTATTTTCATGAAGTGCTTATCTTTTTATCAATCACCGCTGTAAAATCAGATAATTCTTGTTCTTGATAAAAACAACTTGTTAATTTCTTTGAAGTAAAAAACACTCTATCTTTTCTCCATCACCAATTTATTGGCTGCTGTAAAGTATATCATATTGATTTTTTGTTTGAAATTTTGTTGGATTTATAGTTATTATTTGATTTCAGAAAGCACGAAGGTGAAAAAATTAAGTGGCACTATTTTTGAAGACTGCAGCTTTTTTTTAAAAATTATATAATTGGATGTGTAAAAATATATCTTGATATGAAATAATAATTGGATGCATAAAAAATAAATCTTGAAAGGAAATAATAAATGGATGAATAAAAAAGAAACCTTGACAGGAAATGATAATTGGATGCATAAAAAATATTAACAGAAAATAATAATGGAATGCATGAAAAATACTGACAGAATTAAGTGGCCGAATGCATAAAAATATTCACAACATTGAATAGATTTTTGTAAAAAAATGTCGACAGAATTTACTAATTTGATGTATAAAAATATTGACAAAAATAATAATTTAGATGTATAAAAATATAGTAGGAAATTACTAATTTGATGTATAAAAATATAGACAGAAATTACTAATTTGGTGTATAAAAATATTGAGAGAAAATAATAATTAAGATGTATAAAAATATAGACAGAAATTACTAATTTGATGTATAAAAATATTGACAAAAATAATAATTTAGATGTATAAAAATATCGACAGAAATTACTAATTTGATGTATAAAAATATTGACCAAAATAATAATTTAGATGTATAAAAATATCGACAGAAATTACTAATTTGATGTATAAAAATATTGACAAAAATAATAATTTAGATGTATAAAAATATAGACATAAATTACTAATTTGATGTATAAAAATACTGACAAAAATAATAATTTAGATATATAAAAATATAGACAGAAATTACAAATTTGTTGTATAAAAATATTGACAGAGAACAATAATTGGATGTATAAAAAATACTATCAAAAATAATAATTGAATGTGTAAAAAATGACAGAAAAAAAATAATTGCAATACACAATGAAAAGACAATTTAAATTTTGGAAATGGCAGGAATTATAAGCAATCGAGGTTCAAAAATAATTTTGCTTGAAGAAGCCAATAAGGCATAATTATACAAATTATTTAATTGAAACTTTTAGGAATCTTTAAACCAAGCTAACCAACTGATCACCATAGGCAGCTAATAAATAAATAAAAATGCAAATTCACACAATAAAATAAAAGATAAACCTAATAAAAATAAATAAAATTTTGATGAAATAAAAAATGTATTGAAATATGAAATCAAACTAATTATTATTTTAGAGATTTTTTTAATGGGCACTACTTAAAAATGCAAATTATATCCGCTACTGATGTCTGCAAATGTTTATTTTTACTACATACATCCCTTCCTTTATATGAATATATACATATCAACATATATTTACATGAACGGAGAGAATTATCACAGACAGGTTTCTATGTGACAAAATGAATCTATAATTTCTCATAATCATGATTAATTAGTAGCTAGTTATATTTTGTAATTATCGCCATTTTGTCGACAGCAGACAAATTTAATTTCCAAAGCACATTATTCCAAGACACAAGATAAATAAGCCTAGAAAATGGAAATTAATTTTTTTTGATTTTTTTAACCTCTGAATATTTTTCCTAAATAAAAAAAGTAAGTAGCGTATAGTAAAATTGTCTTATTTTATAATATAAATTTAATATATTTCATTTATAATGTTTTACATGATGTTTTATCACATCATTTATGAAATATTTTATTTTTCATACTTCCTGTTGTCATTTTTGCAGTATTTTATTTGTAATATTTTATTGCAATATTCTTGCATTATCTCATTTGTAATGCTTTATTAGTTATTTTTGTACTTTTTTCTTTATCATATTTATTACATCATTTTTTAATGTTTTATTTATGATTTTTCACCACATCATTTGTTTCATCAAATAGATTTTCATACGTTTGTTGAGATAATTTTGGTGTATATCTGATTTAGTAAAAGCTTAATTCGTGTAGTATGCATATCTGATAACTCTAATAAGATACTATAAGTTTGATTTCGGATAGAGTGATGAAATTTATTGTTATCACTGTTTAATAAAGCATCCAGATATGACCACAAATGTTTATTTTTCTGTAATGTGATATAAAACTGAAAAATGGTTGAATTAAAGTTAACATAAATATATTAGGTTACTGGCCTATTTTTAGACTAAATGTTATTATGTTTTTACGATTACTTTAAGCTTCATTATGTGTTTTCAAATTAAATTAATTTTGCTATCAGAAATTTATTTTTAAGTAAAAGATTCTTTCCTCTTAAGCTATCATTAACCAACTTAAACACATTTATTACTGAACACAGGAAACGTACAATATCTCTTTCAAATATCAAAATAAAAAATAGTTGACGAGTTAATAGTTTACATATTTTTCAAATATTGTTGTTCTGAAGTATAAATATATTTCTTTAAGAACTTACATTAAATCGCAGAAAATAATACTAACAATAAAACAACAAGAAAAAAAAACACCTCTAGATTTTGCAGCAAACGATTTGAAAAAAGAAACTGGAACTTTATTGAAGCTCCAATATATCTTTTAAATAAATGTTTGGAAATTTTCTTTCTTATGTAATTAAATTAAGCTTGTTTTCAGTTGTTTTATTACCACCAGACAATCAATACTTTAGAAATTTTGATTGACTAGATTTCTAATAAAGTTTCCTACCATTTAGTGAGCCGATAAATATATTATTTTTTTTTTTATTTTTTTTACTTTTTTATGTTTATTGTATTGTTAATGTATTTTATAATCATTATTATAAGCATTATGATCTTTTAGTGATTTTTTTTCCTTCAAATTCACTAGCTAATGCTACTTTTTCTTCTGAAATTAAAATTATGTAATAATAATAATTAATTTGCTTATAACTTTGTTCAAAAATATTGAAATATTTTAGTGTTACCAAGAATAAACAAATGTGCAGAATTTTCCAATTTTTGCTTATCAGAAAGAGTTAAATAATTCAGAATATATCATTTTTATAAAAAAGACAGATGCGGAATTAAATCAATGTGTATGGTTAAATAAAAGCCAAATGTATAAATATTAAATCGAATTGGTTTTAAAAGAATTGAATTTAGTGAATTGTTGAATGTAAAGAAATAGAATTGAACGAATTATTGATTTTAAGGGAATCTTCGTTATGAATTCTTTATTCTACAATCGTAAAATTAGTTACGTTTAAACACTTGATTTTATACATAAAACATATTTCTGAAATATGTTTTCTGAGAGTCAGAGTTTTAAGTTAGAAAATACATGCCAATGAAAGATTTCTTGAATCAATAAGTAATCTAAATTTCTTAGCGAAAATTGAAATTTTTTTACACATTTTTGTTTAAAATATTTTTTGAATTATTTATTAAAACTAGAATTCAATTTTGGACAGTAATGAAATTTGTGGTCTGAATATCTAATTATTTTAAATTTTAAGATGGTGTAAAATGAATTTTTGTTTCAATGCATGCTCTGGATAGATGTAGAACTATATTAAAATTTTGATTGCATTTTAATCTAGTAAGTATCGAATTCAAAATTTGGGTAATATTTCTTAGATTACACGTACTACGAAAAAAAAAAGTTTCCTGTCTAGTTTGGTCGTTCTAGAGTCAATAGTTTAACCTACTGAACAATAGATTGAGAAGTTCCGATTTTTATAATATATGATGTACTAAAATTATAGTTCGTTAGAATAGTTTAAATACACTATATAATAATAATCTGAAATAATATTATTTCAAACCAAATGTTGTAAGAAGAACAAAGTATTACAATTATGCAAAGAAAATCTATTGAATAAACAAATAATTCTAAGTTAAATAAATCACTTAGCAAAACATTATTATTTTTCTTACCTTTTTGAAATTTGAAGAACTATATTTCATTATAATGTGATACACTATTTATACATGTATTATTGCAATCAATAGAAGAAGTTTAAATAATATTTACTGCTTTTATTTAAAAAATTACTTTGACTTTTCAGCTAAATTTATGAGAAAGTGTAAATACTAATATTTTTTTTCCACATCTTACAATTTTAATCACAAGACAGCTTTGAATGTTTCCTACAAATACATTATAATACTTCAGTATGAATTGAGTTATCACAGAATGATAAATGTACTACTTTCCGAATGTTTATTAGTTGTTCAATAAATACTGATAAACTGAATGATGCATCTAATGATAACCAGTGTACAGAACCTAGAGATTCCTCCAAATATTTATATTACATCAAGTTGATAAAGCCTTTTTATTGGGTATACTGATTTGAGAGGTAACAAGAAGTGCAAAAAATATGCCGATAAAACTTCAGATTTTATTTTTTTTATTCATTTGTTTTAAGAATGTTTAGTTTTTTTCAAGTACGTGCTAATTTATCTTCTTTTTATCTGTAAATAGAAGTGAAAAAATGAACGCTCACATTGGATTTCTATTTCGCTCCGAATGAATCTCAGTCTATAATTTTTAAAACAAGCGAATTTATTTATTTTTAGAATGAAAATAAAATTTATTAGAAATACATTCCATCAATATATGCAGTCGTGCATCCATGAACAAAGTTTTATAAATGAAAAAATTAGATTTTTAAAAACATTTCAATCGTTTTAGAAAAATAGCCACAAATGTATTCATTTCCTAATCATTAAATTGTGTTTTTTTAAATTTCTTATTAAATATAGCTTTAAATTGTGCAAAAATTATTTTTATTCTATGATAAGCTATCAAATCCATGCAAAATGTTTTAACATGTAGACAGTTAGACATATATATGGAATTGGATTTTTTTTGCTGTTCTGAAAGTATCTATCCTATACAGATTTAAAATGAGAACCCGGCTCTTTTCTGTATCAAATAAACTACAATATAACACTTCCCATTGTATAAGTATTTAATAAAGTCGAAGGAAAAATATTCGAGTTGACACATATCATTTATATTAGGTTGTTCGGAAAGTAATTTCGTTTTTTCCCGACAGAGGATTTAATTGTATTTTTCGCACCCAATTTCATACTTAAACCGCAAAATCATTTTATGTTTTAAGAGCTGATATAGCAAGGCTTGAGTGTGAAAAAGTGCAGCTGATTCTTCGCAGTAGTTTTTGGATGGTGCCCTTTTAAATATGGAGAGCAATAAACAGCATTTTCGTCATTTTTTTCTTTTTTGCTATATAAAAGGTAAAAATGCTGTCAAGCCAGAAATAAATTAGCCAATATGTGTGGAGAAGATGTGTTAACAGTACATCAGTACCAGAACTGATTTGCAAAATTTTTCCTTCAAATGAGGAGGCCAAAAACCACCTCGATCAGTTTTTTTTACAGCAAAGACCAAAACTTTTATGAGCGTGTAATCATGTTACTACCAAAAATATGGCAAAAGGTATTAGACCAGAATGGCAATTTTATAATTTAATAAATAATTTATTCATTAAACGAAAATTTCTTTTCATTTTGACAAAAAAAAAAAAAACGAAATGACTTTCCGAACAACCCAATAATTCAAAAGAAAAAAATCAAAATATTGAAATTTGTCATTTTTTTGGATTTTGACACGAACAGTAATAATCTTTACTAAAAAAAGGATACCATATCTCCCTCACACTGTCTGTGTATCAGTACAAACTATTGGACCTAAAAGAGCTTTTTCTCATTGACTTATTTTGAAAGATGGGAATTAACATCTTGGAATGATCTAAAATGAGAACACGGCTATGTTTTTCAATAACATAAACTTCAACAAAAATGCTTCCTATAGTGTAAATATTTAACAAAGCTGAGGGTAGATTATTCCAGTCTAGGTATACCTTTTATACAAAACACAAGAAAATTATTGAAAATTTTGAAATTAGTTATTATTAGTTTTTCAATTTTGATGTGAAATGCACTAATCTCTATTAATAATGAAGAAGGATGCATCTTTCTCTATGTGAGTATGTGTTAGGACAAAATGTTAACACCTAATTGAGATTAATCTCGCATATATTTATTTTCAAAGATCAGAACTAGTGTTTCGGATTGCTTTTTTAAAGCTTTCATAAGAATATTAGTTGAAATTAATTAAGAAAAAAATATAAAAAAATAAAGGAAATTTTGATATTTTCAACAAATAAATTCCAAAATTATTGTTTCACTAAAGTGAATAGTAAATATCAGTAACATCTTTTATATATTATTAGCGGATTATCTTCCAAAAGACACTTTCTGTCCGACTTTAATTTAACATACATCTAACAACAGAAGAGAGAAAAAATTAAAATATTTTTATTAGACACAAATTATGATAACATCACAAAATAAAGAACAGAATATTGCTATCAATTAATGAGAAAAAACTAATAAGTAATTTAAAATCTAATACTTATATTTGTACTCCTCTGAGGAAAGGTTGCGTTCGTTTTTATTCTAATATATATCTGACAACAGAAAGAACTAAATGTTGTATACATTAAACACATAGCGTGATAATCTTACAAAATGAAGAGCAAAATGCTGCTATAAACATAATGAGAAGAATGGTAATAATAAACTTTAAAGTCTAATGTTTATTTTGGTTATCATGATTTCAACAACAACTAAAAATATTCAATGAAAGTTTTAAATTTTTGCTGCTTTCTAAAATCAGGAAATAATATTTACTTTTATATAAGACTGCGATTTTAAAATGTTTCATAATGCTCATACTTTCAGCTTCGTGCAAGCGTTAAGATTTTTTTTTTGAGAACCATCATACTATTACTTAGAAATAGAGAAAGAAGAAAGCATATTAATTTCATTGTATTGAACTAAAAATATTGTAAAATTAAACAAATATTGAACAAAAAATATTGTATAATGAAAAATATATCTAAATAAAAATATTTAGTTAAAAATATTTGTATATAACTGAAATCATACTAACTATAATTATTTTTAAATAATTTTTTTTATTTAGATTCTATGCAAATTTTTAAATCATTTTATAAAATATCATTTGAATTTGGATATTTTATCTTGGTTTTAGTTCTGGTTGATATCGGAAGCAATAAATGCTTCTACGTGATCATAAAACTTAATGAAAATATACGGCCTCTTTAGAGTTAATATTATAATGCCCTTAAAAGTAAAATTTTTTAGTTAGGAAAGTTAGTAAAAAGTATTATTACGCTAATTATCAAGTACATAAATTTACAAAAAAAAAAAAAAAAATACAAATTCTGTGTGTTATTAAATATTAGAATAAAATTAACACTTTACCCAATGTAATCTGTCAACCTTATATCTGTTTCAGTTATATTAATTGGATTAAATTAGAAATGTCATAAGCATCGGTTACATACTTGGATAAAATTGCAAATAACCATGTTTGTGCTGCATAGTCATAAATCGTAATAAATAAATAAGTAAAAATGACATGCAATTTCAAATACATGCAAAAAAAAACTTATTTCAAATATTCTTTGTTGATTAATACTAGTAAAACAATGTTGTTTAGATGAAAATTCTGCTGAAATGGATAAATAAATAGGCTAATTTATAACAAGAGTCACATTATTGCAATGCTTAGAGCCATGACCGCTTAAAACCTCAGTTATGATTACATCATTCTCTTTCAAACAAACAAACAAACAAAAAGCAACACTTTCAATAAGTGATTTGCATTATTACAATAGAGGCATTTTTTGTAGCCTTTTATGAAAATGTTTATGCAGATTGTTTGGTCTCGCATGTGATAATTTTCTTGAAGGTTTATTGCACAATGAAAGGGGGATAAAATAGCCTTTGTTTCCAAATAATATGCAAGTGTCAATGTATCTTCATGATGCGATTATTATTCTCCAGCGTAGAGACGTGACATTTACTTTCTAGTACACATAGAGTAGAGGAAGTGCAACAGTCATAAAAAAAACCCCTCCAACATAAAAAATCTCCAAGAGTTCGAAAAACATATTTTTGGAAAACGTTAATCTATCTGTCTCTTAAAAAAGATAACTTAAAAAACTTTCGGTTAGAAGTATGAAAATTGATATATTGTCCTTACATAAAATTTGTAAACTGCTATCACATTTTGAGCAAAATTGTTTCAAAGGAAGTCTGTCTGTTCAGCTTTTCGAATATAAGTTAGCATGATATTTTACAAAACGAAGAGAGCAGGATAGAGGGAATTTGGCACTCAGATTTAATTTTTCTAGTATAGATATTAATCAAATTTTTCGCCAAATACAAATATTTGGTTTTGTATTATTAATCAAATGGAAGTTATTGTTCGTTACTGTTATGGATGTTAAAACTATTTGGTTGTCAGGAAAATAATAAATCAATTCTTTTATGTTTTCCACTACTTTATTTATATGAATAACATATAGCTGTCATTTCTTTCGATAGTTTTCTGTCCTCATTGAGTATGGGTCTTGCTTGATAATTGAAACAAATAATTTTTGTTCTCTCATTAAGCAAGATGTTTATTTAATCCATTATTACAGAGAAGATTGATTAGTAGTTGGAAAAATTACATTATATGTACTGGAAGAATATATTATGGAACAAATTAGCTGAAATGCAATCTGTATTTTTTATTTGATACTTCTGGAGCAGGTATCCATTTATGTTGATGAATATTTCATGCAAATTGTAGCTACGCCTAAACAACGCAAGTATAAAAATATGTGTATATATATGACAAACATCTGCACTATTTTCTTACAGCTAATCTTCGTACCTTTGTAGTTTTTAGATGGTCAGTATGAAAGACGGATCATTTAAAACTGGACATTTATTCTCATCTAACAATTTTGCATTATTTTATGCATGTATGCATTATTTTTTACAGGATGCCTTTAAATGGCGAACCTGAAAAATGGGTAATGTAAAACAGGACACTTATCAAAAGCCAACACTTTTGTATGGAATCTACACTCCTTGCAGCAAAACTGTATTTCTTTTACACATCTTCTTTGGAGTTGATGTTGTTTCAAATTTCTGTATTTAAGTACTTTTTTCACATTATAATTAATTCTATGGTTAAAGTATTACACTTTCTATATTTCAACAGCCAATATTTTGTTTTCTTTACAGTTAAATGCTTAGAAATTTTTTAAAAATTGTTCAAATTTTGTCGGGGTATCAATTAGTTGAACTTGATGCCTTAGAACAATATCTGTCTTGCCAAATTTTAAATTGTGAAAATAAAAGACAATGATACACAAAAATGAGATTTCACATTTAATCCACACATTTAAACGTTATGTAAACCTATAAGACTGATTTTTAAAAAATTGCTAAAATCTTTGAAAGTACAATCTTATATTTGATACCTAAGAAGTTGGGATTGGTTACCAAATTTAACAATGCTATTCCAATTTCCGCTGATTGCTCTCATCCTAAAACAATGATGCTATATGTAATATCACATTGTTTGGTAATATAATAATTTTCCTTCATTTATAGCTTTCTCATAACCTCAATTGATTAATTCATAACATTATCTGTATTCTTTCTTTGTTCATCTGTGACTTCCACCGAACTTTCTATCTCTGGATAGTTCCACGGTTGTATCTCAGCTAAACCGAAAAGAACATATACAAGTCCACTGCTGCCGACAACTCCAAGATTTATCCAGAAAACTATTCGCCATTCAGAGAGTGTTTCCTAGAAAAGAAATGTCAAGATTCTTCAGATTAAAGCTGGCAAACATTCTTTAAAATAAGTTTTCTAGAAGCGATTGGGGATATCACACCTCTTCCTACAAGTTAATAGTCTAATTACTTTAATGTAGTAACCATTCTATTACAGATCCAGCCAAACCTACAGTGGAAATTCTATCCTGATGACACGGTTTCTACTTTAAAAGAGAAGGGCAAGATGTTAAGTAGGAACATCCTTGGCCATAACTCATTTTACATCCTACACTCCTCATTTGAAAAGGAACCTATCCTGATAAAATTGTTAAGGCCAGTTGGATCAGAACAGTAGTAGGGTAAAAGGATTAGTAAAAGATAAAGGGCTACTAAAAAAACTAAAAAGAAATAGAAACTCCAATTTGTGATTTATTTTCTTAATTTGAACAATCAGGAATGATTCTTAGTTTTATCCCATAATTTATTACTTGCCTATAACACTAGAAAAATATGAATACTAATTATTTAACTCACAATATTTATTCAAATATTGATAGTACTTATTGTATAACTTGTATTCTTAAATAATTTTTAATATTTATTGTTTGTTCGCATTTTTGATAGCATAAAAGAAGCCTTTGTCTAAAAAACTATTTCCTTTATCAAATATATAATTTAAAATTCAAATTCATAAATTCTACTCATAATTATATGAAATTACATTATTTTTCATCTTTGGGCTTTTTTTGATTATTTGGGATTCAATTAAGGAAGAAGGGATTTATTTTTTAAAGAATGTTGGGCTCCCTGGTCATACGAGTTTTTTTTAAAAAAGGGCATTAATTAAAATTTAAAAGATAAAATGAAAACAAAAATTCTTTTTTAAAACTTAAAGATTATAAATATCACTAATAAATAACTGCTTTCACAGTTTTCTAACATCGCATTGTTATCAAAAATTTAGTTTAAAATAAAAGATGCAATATTAACCTTATGTAGTTAAAATTTGCTTTGATTTTTTAAATTTAAAATCTAAAAATTCTATGAATCGCGTCTTAAATATATTTTAATTTTTGAAATAAATATATATGCTTTCATGTGATGCTTACATGTGTAGTTACCAGTCCAGTTATTACAGGAATCAGAACGCATGAAAACCCTGCTATAGTAGATGCAACACCTATGAGAGAACCTAGGGAAGATAAATGAAACTAACCATATTTTGATAAATTTTGAGATGTAAAACAAAAGGGGAAAATAAAAAGAATAAGAATCAAGTGAAAATGAATATTATGACATACATGCATATGTGAACATCACAATCCTTTTCATTTCATCTGAAAATTGACACGATTTCGACTTTGCCTAAAGAAGTCTCACTCTACTTGGAAAACTTGTGTATTCCTGCATTGTAATCGTATTTGTTCGAAACAGTCTATTTAAATATCACAATGTTTTATAAAAACATTCTGAATAGAATAATTTTGTTCTTGATTTGCTTTCATCATAGCTCTAATAAGAATATTTTTTCAAGGTTAGTGTTTAGGCCATTTTACAAAAGGTATTGGATTTAACTATAAGTGTTTGGAATCCTTCAATTTTTTAAAAAAATATTATCCTTCTTAGTTTTGTTTACAATGTAATAGAAATGAAGCAACAGCAACAATATTCTGAAGATAAAGTCGTTTTTACTCACGGTTATAGTTTCCGTTATTTAAGGTAGCACAGCTAAAAAATTATTTTTTAGGGCATAAAAACATTTACTTTCTTTTTTTAATAGAGCTTAATATGAATGAAGTATTAGATTAGCAATGAGCACTTCTAAAATTTGAAGGTGAGTTTTTAAAATAATTATTTAGCAGCATGCATCTCCAAATGACCTTTCATGCTATGATTCATTCCGTTCAACCCATTATAGAGAGGCTAAAATTTTCGAATTAAATAAGCAATACAGATAATAAAAATAGAGTAGCATAAGAGAAAACTAATGTAGTCATGTTCATTATAAAAATCACTTATGTAATCATAAAGGAGTTATCCATACCTGCTTAGGCATCCTGGGAAGTCTGATTGACTGAAGACACGGTAGAATAAGTGAATATTAATGTTGCTATTCTAATGACCATTATAATATGAATAGCATATCATTGCCATACCCTACTGAGAAGACAAAATTGATTATTTATAAGGGAAATACTTATCCTTTACTCAAAATACTTCCTTGAATTACCCTTGGAATATTATTCTGTAAATCCTCACAAATAATATGAATTCGTTCTCAGGTGATACGCAATTTCAATTTCATGCATATGTAACTAGAAAACTAAGTTGGTTATGCCAAGGAACATCATAAAAGGATATGCATTTAAATATTTGAATAAATCGTACGAATTTTTGTAATTTGATGTCATTTTTCATATAAAAGGAACTGATTCTGTTGCAATATTTATATCTCTGGTATCTCACTTATTTACACTGATTTCCTTATCCATTTAATGAAGGGGGATTAAAATCCAGGGAATAACTTTATAAATGTAGTATAAAGAAGAAAAACTGAATAAAAATATATGTATGAATGTATGATCAGCAATTCCACCCTGATGATTTATGAAACATATGAAAACATGAATATCATAAACCAATTACAGTTAAAACCAATTACAATATCTGCATGTATCCAATTTCCTTACAATTTAGGATTTTTTTAAAGATAAATTTCATTACAATTTTTAATTTCTTTAATGAAATCATTGCAAGGCCAATTAAATGCTCGCGATGACCCGGTGGCTCTGTTCTATTTATATCCGAAATACCTGGTATAAATAGAACAGAATATGCCATATCTATTAGGTTGTTCGGAAAGTAATTTCGTTTTTTCCTGACAAAGGATTTAATTGCATTTTTCGCACCCAATTTCATACTTAAACCGCAAAATTATTTTATGTTTTAAGAGCTGGTATAGCAAGGCTTGAGTGTGAAAAAGTGCAGCTGATTCTTCGCAGTAGTTTTTGGATGGTGCCCTTTTAAATATGGAGAGCAATAAACAGCATTTTCGTCATTTTTTTCTTTTTTGCTATAAAAGGTAAAAATGCTGTTCAAGCCAGAAATAAATTAGCCAATATGTGTGGAGAAGATGTTTTAACAGTACATCAGTACCAGAACTGATTTGCAAAATTTTTCCTTCAAATGAGGAGGCCAAAAACCACCTCGATCAGTTTTTTTTTACAGCAAAGACCAAAACTTTTATGAGCGTGTAATCATGTTACTACCAAAAATATGGCAAAAGGTATTAGACCAGAATGGCAATTTTATAATTTAATAAATAATTTATTCATTAAACGAAAATTTCTTTTCATTTTGACAAAAAAATACGAAATGACTTTCCGAACAACCCAATATATATATTTAATGTAACAATATGCTCATTTTCTTAGCAGCCATAAACTGTTATCCACAGTTGCCATACCATATATTGGAGCTACAAACAATAATTTTGAAGTCTACCTAAATGACAATGAATTGCTTATGCTTTTGAAATCACTGGCCATGATTTCTATTTCATTTTGACTTTCAGACAGCTGTTGCTCTGAAAGGAGTTCAGGAGCTCTAATTTTTAGCCTTGAAATCCAGCTGGTGAATAATTTAATCTGGTGTATAAGATGGTCGTATTTTTATAAGGGATTTTGGCTTCTTGTATCCAGTAACAATTTGTTACTTGAATATTGACACACCTTGTATATTTATTAGCTTTTTTATTTATATAAAATATTTAAGATTTATTTCGGCAAATCAAGTTCAGAAGATGTCTCCAACCTTACCTGCAAATGCAGGAGCCATGTCTACACCTGAGATCATTATTCCAGAAAGTGCTATTCCAGAGGAGAATAAGGATAAAGCAAAACACAGGATGTTGATGATGACGTCATATCCAGCGAGAAGTATTCCCGTCATGCTGAGTGAGAATCCAAACGTTCCTAATATTCATGGAAATGAGTCAGTATTGAAAGTTAAAATCAAGTGTATACAATAAAGGATAGTTGAAATAGAAATCAGGTGGGTTCGAAATGAATCAAATCACATTCAATTAATAGTAGAATCAAAAACATTTAACATCCAATTGTAGCAATTTTAATGCACAAATACAAATTAGCAAAATTTTTCCTTTTAAATTTATTACAAACGTAAGTAAAGGCTAAATCTGTCGTGAGACAGTAATAGGATCCTTTTAGTTAATTTTCTAAAAAAGTTGACATTAAAAATTAGTTGACTTTTCCTTTAAATAATGTTCCCTATTGATGAACTATTTCTTTTTTAAATTTCATTATTTGTGAATTTATTTGAAATCGGATTGTCAAAGTATGGGGGTAGAAACGTTAATAGTAGCAACATTGCTGCAAAAACGCCACTCAGCCAAATCAAATAATGTCATGTATACCACACGTTACCTATATACCTTACCTCTCAGCAAAAAGACTCGTCCTTCCTACGGGGATGTGGTGTGACGCGAAGAACTGGTCATTGTATTAGCTTGCGGTTTAAAGAAAGAATTGTCAGGATGTTTTCAAAACAAGCACAAGGAAGTTAGATACAAATTGAATGTGCAGCAGCAAAAGTTTTACAGCAGTATCATTGCACTGGATGAGGTTTGTGCCAGATTGTACCAGCCAAAATTAAAACGCCAATCAAACTAATAGTGGAATTACGGGTCACCAAGACGTTTAAAACTTCTTCAGGACCCTAGCAATAAGATTGCTGTTCTCGCGTAAGACTGTGATGGTCTCAATGGTGTCATCCTAAAGCATAGCTTTCCCCCACAGCAGATCGTCCAGAGATTCCTGAGGTGGTAGACCGGTCTTATCGAAATATCAACAGAGCAGGCATTGCTAGAGATGTTCTGAGACTTCCACGCAGTTGGAAATGGGTTCTGCACAATGCTGGTGGTTATATTGAAAGACTGTAAAACATGGGGACATGAATAGCTTTTGTATTTCATGTAAATAAATAATTTGCCACAATTAAAGTTCCAACCTTCGTATTTTTAGTTTGGTTTTAGTTTTTTTCCATGTTTTTAAAATTTAATTCAACACAGACTGTAATTTTAACAATTGGTTGAAATTTAATTAAAATATAAAATTATTTTTGGTTAGATTGAAATTTAATTAAAACAGAATAAAATTTAGTTTTGGTTAGATTGAAATTTAATTAAAATAGAATAAAATTTAGTTTTGGTTAGATTGAAATTTAATTTAAATTTAGATAGATTAACTTGGATATAATTAAATTTAACAAAATTTAATTCCGTATAACAAAGTTTTTAATATTAAAGTTAAATTCACACTAATTTAAGGAAAGATTCAGACACGTGCTTTTACCAATGTTAAAATTAAGGTTCGAATTCGAAAAGTCCGTATTCGAATACAGTCTTTTCCAAATTATGACATCATGTCACTTAAAAGAAATTATCTTTTCAGAAAAATAATGTGATTATGTTAACTTATTAAATAAGGTATTCGTCGATTTTATTTTTAAAAAATGGCATTAAGTTAAGATAGATCTGAAAAACTCACCAAAGACAGTTGTGATTTTTCTGAGTTTATTTAGGCCTATCAAATTCTTCTTTGATATCCAGTATGATTATATACTGGCGCAAACACCGCCAACACTTGTCATTAAAACTGGCAAACATGAAGTCACACTATTCTGTAGAAAAATATTAAGGAAAAGACTTTAAATATAAATGAAAATGGAAGTTTAGTGAAAGAAAAAAATTACAAATCTATATATGATAAACGTGCTAAATGACAATGACTTAGAAACGATCTTTTAAATATTACAGGATGCTTCTTTTTATTATTTTGAGCGGTCATTGCTTTTCCATAATTGAATACCAAAATAACATAAAATATACTGGAGTATCATACTTCACAATTTATTGGCGATAATGAATCGTTCTCTTTATAGCCTTTTCAGCACTGAAGCACCAAAGGACGTCAAAAATGCAGTTATTTATTCATCTAAAAAGAATATTGCTCTTCTAAGCTAAGACATGATGCAGATTAATATTCAACAGAAGAAAACAAATAATAATATGGAAATAAAAACGAAAAACATAAATTCATTAATTAAAATTGAATTATATACGATATTATCGAATATAATATACGAAAATTAATTATATCTTTGATTATTAATGGTACATAATATAATTATAAATAATAATATTTAGAATAATATTGATTTAATTGCAATTTTTAACATATAAATCAATACGATTATGATATTATACTATAATCAAAGGATTAGAGGAAGTATTCAAATTATGGAATCCTTTTAATTTAAACGTTTGGGATTCGATAAGTTAATGAGTATGAAGTTTCTCTTACTTCAGTCATGGGATAATGTAAAACTGTTCCCATGAATATCGGATGCACAGATATGTAATAAGCTATGGACCAGTAGTGAACAAACAACCCATAAAAATAAGCGTAGCTGGTGACGGAAGAAAACATCTTTCTCCATGGAGTAGGAGGTTACTGAATAAAAGAAAAATAGAAATAAAGACAAATAATAAAATAGAATAAAAGAAAAATTGAAAAAAAAAGAAGAATAGAAAAGTAACAAAAAATTGCCTAAACAAATCTAAGAAAAAAAAAAAAGGAATATTTAGAAACATTTATTACATAAATAATGGATTACAAGTATTTTTGTAATAAACACTTTATAATAATATCACATAATGTGACAAATTTTAAGAAATAAGTTATATATTTATATAGAGATAAATCAGAATTGTAACCATACACTACGCGATTTTATAGTTTGAATTTTTTTATTTAATAAATTCTAATTCCCTCTTGCGACCGGCTAGTTTGCGTACAATATTGTTTATATTTGATTTTAGATAAACATTTTTGATATAACTTTATAACCTTGTTTCCACCAAATTATTTGATAAAATAACAGTTATTTTATCTGTATTAGTTAAGTTTTGCTCATTGTGTACATGTCATTTCCTAAAGGAGGTCAGTCTCATGACTTCAGAGCTGTTATAAACGTAAATGTTTGGTTCAACCGTTTTATTTCTCTCACAATACTTCTCATTTTTTATGTGCCAGTTTCATGACTGTACATCAAGCAGTCTGAGTCTAAAGAGTGCCAACACACAATACAGAGATTTAAATTTAATTTTATTTCTTAACTTTCAATCTCGGAAAAAATCATGAGAGTAAACAATTGATCAAGTAGTGAAAAATAGACTGAATTTAAGAACAAAAATACAATTTATGATCGAGAATTTTTTAAAATAAAATTATCAAAACTCCAGCTGAAATTTGTACAATTATGGAATTGGTATCCCAAGAAAGAAATTTTTCTATGCGTAGGAAAAGCATAAAATTCATTTTTGTACGCTAAGTTTTCTGGAAGTAACGCAAAAGAATATCAAAGAGAGCTTAATTTTCCATTAATTTAAATTTCAAAACAATCGTTCTTATGTTCACATTTTCACCGTCCAAGGCATACATATGCCAAATTTGGAAGTTGTGTTCCAAGCGATTAGGCCTGAAGAGCACCAACATACGTATACATACACTTTCATCTTTATTATTACAAGAAATATCCTTTTTGCATGATTTTTAGAATTTAGAAAAGGAAATTTATTAAAATCAATCAATTCTGAAACGCCCTGAACGCTCGTTAAATGAAATTACAGATGATGATTTGAAATGATTTGATGTCACAGCGAAAATTCCTTCTCCCTTTGTTAAGAGTGACTGATTAAGTACCGGAGAAAAGTGATTTGCTATTTGTTCGGTCTAGATGCTCATCTAGACTGGTGTGGCGGATAGCGATATTCTATGAGAATCTTCAAAGGTTATCCTAGCATACATCTGCTTAATAGCCATCAGATCAGCAAGGTCAATTTTTGGGGATCGAACTTTTAAAACAGGCGATTGTCATTGAGTTTTTTGAAAGAGTAGGTAATGTTTCTTTTCTTTTAAAAAGAAATTTGAGGTACTTCAAGTATTTTGAGGTACTTTAACTCAAATGATTTTAGGAATGAGAGTGTTAAAGAGAGAGTTTATACACACCTTAGATACTATAGTTTCAAGTCCATCAGTAATATATTTTAATTCTTCATCTGAAATCCAGGGGTGGTTCTCAGGATGCTCATAGTAGATAAATTGAAAAATAATATAAGCTATCACACTAATTATACCTAAAAATTCAAAAGCATAGAAAATTTTTGTAACTTCTCGAAAATAGCAAATAAACGAATATAAGAAATGTTAATTATTTTATATACTTGTTACTTTTAATTAGTATTCATAATTAATAAATTTGTAAACTGATGGAATTTTCATTTTTCCATTGAAACTCATACTTAAAATAAATAAATAAATTTAAAGTAAAATTAAACATTTAATCTAAAATTTAGTAAAAAAAACTTTAAAATGACTCATAAAGTAAATTTTAAAATTTGTAAAACTGGAGAAAACATTGCAGAAAAGAGATTTGGCATTACTGAAGTGCTTATTATTGCAGATTTAAAATAGTGTAAATATGATTATTTTACTGTAACCTACCCCATGTTTATTAAAGAAAGAATATAATATACCAATTGATATTTAATAAAAAACTATATTTAAAACATTCTAAAGCTTTTTCTTAGCTAACATTTAAAACGTGTGGAATATAACTGCTAAACTATTTGGTAGGTTTAAGTTCAACAATCTGCTTTATATTGCATTATGATTATGAACGTTGCGATATGCATTGATGGACGATTTTTTGCGTTAAATGTATATGCCGCATCATACCATTTATACATTTGCCATATTATAAATTTTAAGGATTAAAATCAATGAACATTATCATGAGTTTTTGTAAAAACAAAGAAATATCTTAGTCCGAATATTATAATTTTTACTAAATTGGAAAATAGAACGAGCAATTAAGAAATGTCAAACGTAATTTTACTTCATTTGGTTTTACGTAGTAGATCTTGATAATGTTTATGGACACATTAAGGACTTGATAATGTTTAAGGACCGTTTTCATAAACAGAATTCCACCACACGAAAACTTTTGGTAGATTTGTCTGGTAAAATCTTCCCTCGTTCCTAATTATCATCAGATCATCGTATTTTCATGCATGCAGCATTAAGAATTTCTTTTCTGGCAAAAGCTAAATTAACGGAAATTCTGTCAAACAATCTGCCATAAAAATTGCACTTTTATTCGAAAAAGAGACATTTCATTTTCATGTCTTGATATTGACGGAAATAGTGTATAATGTACTAGCCAGGTATATACTTCAATTGAAAACGAGACCAATTAATTTTTTCTATCTTTTAATGGGTGAAGGTACTTACTTTCTAGGACCATAAATTATTAGTTCCATTTCAATTTAAAAATTCAATAATATTATAAACTTTGCTTCTAGACTGTATATATGCACATTAGAGCAGAAACATTACTTACCCCAGATATAAAAGGCAGATGGCCAGCCTAAGCCTGGAATATCACACAACCATCCAGTCAACATACCACTAACAGCTGCGCCAGATGCGTATCCGCATACCACTAAAGTAGACAGGGTTCCTCTGTCGTTCCTTGGGAACCAGTTACATGTCGATTTTTACATTGCTGGCGTGGTGAAACTCTGAAAATATTAAGAGTTGTTACTTGCCCGTGTTCATAAGTAAATGATCAGAAGCTCCCCTCTCTTCATCAAAATTAATTTGTTTTCTTTTTGCTTTTTTCTTCAAATCAAAAGGACACAGTTACGATCATTCCATCTAAATACATGACTCTTATGACCTTTTTTATTGTTATGAATGCAGTTGTCAAGTTTTTTAGTTGAAAGGGATTATTTGATTGCCAAATTTGATTTTATATTTCTCAATTTTAAATGGAATTAGTTTATATATAAAGATGTTTTTGTAGTAATATTAGAACAAAAAAAAATGCAAATAAATAAAGAAATAAAAGGCCTGAAACTGAAAAAAACCCTATAAATGTCTTCTGCCACTTATGGCAAAAGATAACCTGAAAGAATCAGTAAATTCTCTGCGATAACATTTCCTGGTTTGAGGAAGCTTTTAAAAACAGTATACACCCCTTTTAAACTTAAATAATAAAGAACTAATAAGTTGTATTTTAAATTCAAGCTAAATAATTTAAGGTGGCTTTAAAAATTAAGGTTTAATAATAATTTATGAATATAATATCCAATTGCATGAAATTGACTGATATATAAATTTAAATTACTTTATAAATATTAAACAAAATAATTTTTTTTTATGGACTTGAAACTAATTCTCCATATTTACCTGATGCATCGTTGGAATTGCATCTAGATTTTTATCATAGACTTAAATGCATCTCTTTTTCCTGAACGCTGTTTGAATTATTATATTTTAGTATCTTATTGACCATATGCATGGCGCAGTATGCCATTTCTGGCCCTTGTGACAATAAAACCAACAATCCAATTCATGGACTTTAAAAATATAAAGTTAAATTTTTAAACACTCTGGCAGAACCAATACAACTTTCGTTTCATTACTTTACTATTTTCATAATTATATCGTTAACAATAAAAATATATAATAGTTAATTGTTAATACGTATGATGGACCGATTAATCAAAATTATATCATCAATAAGTTTATATTCTTTAATGGTACTAGAAAATAGATAATTACATTGGGGATTTAAAAACTGATGAATCAGATTCTAACACTTTCACCACTGCTTTGGTACAACTGGCTGTACAAATACTATCCTGATAGGCTAGTTTCTATTTCAAAATGAAAGCAATCCTGCATCTTTCATTTGAAACAAAAACCGGTCTTTTAGGATAAAATTTTCACAGCCGGTTGGGTCGCATTAGTATCGAAAGAGTTCAGTATACTTTCCAGAAACTTAAAAAAAAAGCATTGATTAATGTAACGTTTAAAGGAATTTATAATGAGTTGATTGAAAAACCTGTGATGCGCCTCTCAGAAAATGAATAGCCATTAATGCACAAACGTGACACCTAGCTGCAAAAGGTGAAATGATGGTAAGTATACCCGATACAGCTGTTGAATACACTAACAAAGCCTTTGATCCAACCGCATCTACCAGTCTTCCTACTGGTATTTGCGTTACGAGGTAACTAAGAAAACCAGCTCCAATTACATAACCTTGCAATTCTGTATTCCAGTCAAATTCTCCTTGGTACTGTAACATAATAAAGTAATTATAAAGAATATGAAAACCAATATCCCATTACATCTAAAAGACAGAATATTAAAAAATAATAATAAATGGGGTTATATAAATTATATCACATTGATAAATCAAAACTTTTGTGTTTCGAGTGTTATATAAATTTGAAATATAAAGAAAGAAAAGCTGGAAAACATTTGACAGGCATTTGAAATGGAGATATGGAAAAAATAATCATATTCTAAAATAATTATTTTATAGAAGCTTTTGGTGACCATGTCGTTATAAAAAGAAATGTAAATGAGCATGTTCTTGCTAATTTAGGATGACATTTATGTAAGAGAATTTAAAATGTATTATAACCTTACACAGAATGATCAAAAAGCTCACTCTATTAAAAAAGCAATGGCTAGTTTCTAAATAATAATAGTATCTACTTTTTACGTCGAGTGTTTGAATTAGTGAACATAAATCATCTCTCGGGTGCAAATGGTTAATTTTATTTTGCAAAATATTTAACACTGTAACGATTTAAACAAACAAAAAAATTAGACTTTTTTGCGATTCAACCTTATCGAATTAGGGAGCTTTGCATATCATTATTTTGCATGAAATCAGAAAATTTCAGTAGGTACCCTACAACGAGTCACTTTTGCTCACTTTAGCCATTCAACTAATGAAATGCAAAATATAATTAGGTTAGTTTATCAAAAGAATAAAGATTTTTCTTATTTAAATGATAAGTTTATCATTTTTTAATAAATATAAATCATAGAAACTTAATACTGAAGAAAGTTTCGATTTCTTAATTTTTCAGCAGCCCATGAACTCATTCAAACAATATGAAATTTAATTTTAACACCACATTGCAAGCGTTTTACTAATTGGAAATCTTCGTTTATTTTTAAAGATTATGGAAGTGTGTAGATTTGCAATAAATTTGTTTAATTTTATAATTACATTTGATCCAACCGCAAGTTCCGTTGGTGTAGATGGGATCGGGCAAGATATTTCACTTTCATTCCGATATGGCGTTTCTTCAACTTGCCCATGTTTCACCATGGCAACAATACCGACGCTTAGTACGAGTCTGTTAGCATTCTGAATGAAACAACTCAGGAATCCAACCAATTTGACAGCGTGTCTTAGTCCGAGAAAACATTTGGAAGCTGAAAAAATGAAAACAGGAATGTGGTTTAATGATTTGACTGTTGCGTATTCAGTAATCGATTCTGAAAATATATATTCGTATTATATATTAAGAAATCTATTTGAAATATGATTAGTGTTCAGAATTCTGAAAGTGGATAATAGAACACAGTTTTTATAATATAATTGAGAAATCGCTTTTAGCTTCCGAATTTTTAATTCTGTATCGAAGAGAACGAAAATATCTATTTAGACCTCAACTGAACTTTAAAAAAACTTCTTCATTCAAAAATTATTGAACTTCTTTTCCAGCTTTGTGAACAAGACATGAAATGACATTTAAAATAGTTTTAATAATTTCTTAATCAACTTACTTTTAATTGGTGATGAGTTTGGTAAATCCAATTTTACAGAAACAGTTGGAACATCTAAATCATAACTTTTCTTGTGGTTTTGAATCAGTGTTTTTTCAAACATTGTTTGAGGAATAGAAAATACTTCTTATCTCAGCATTTTTTTAAGATTATATCTGAAAGACAACAATAAAATGGATAAATGTTTTGAAATTATTGAGTTTTTTATTAATAAATATGTCGATTGTAACGTTTGTAGCAAATATTATATTGAGAACGTTCAACTTTATGCGATTTAAAAGGAGGATTAAAAGAGTAAAAGAATTTTAAAATCTGGTTTTACTAGCAATCAAAAGCTTATCCAAGCCCTTATATAATTAACATTGTTTGAGGAATATAAAATATTTCTTATCCAAGCGTTTTCCTAATTAAGTAGTTTGGGGAATAAAAGATACTTCTTATCCAAATATTTTCCTGATGTTGTATCTTAAAGACAAGAAAAAACGGATTAATTTATTGAAATTAACCATGCTAAATATGTTGATCAAAAAGTGTTGAAAATCTTCTACTTCGCACAATAAGATTCAAGAGAGAAAAAAAAAAGAATTTTTTTACTAGTAATAAAAAAGACTAGTATAGGAGTTTCAAATCGGTGGATATTTATATGATCTTGAAAAACCCATTTATCTTACCACAATTTGCAAAATATGCGATGTGCATTTGTCATTTTCAACAAGTCACTTAGTAGAAATATTTTTTTTTGACATTACATTTAATAATAAGTGTTTTATCCTTCACAATAAGTTTTCGAGACAAAATCTCTCTCTCTGTCAGGAAATGCATTGTTCATCTCTAGAAGAATTCAACGCAGCAATGATGAAGTGGGTTGTCATAGTTTTGTGAAGAGGTGATTTCAGTTTCATAAAAGCTGCTTGTATTGTTTAAAAGTTTAAGAACTTCTGGACTAGTGTATGGGAGCTGCGGAACCGAAATATCCCGTTTTTAGAACATTAATTTAGTTACAAATTTATGTCTTTTTTCTGATAGTAATATTTAAATTTATTGTCAAGAATGTGATTGAAATTTCCTTCTACTACTTAATACTAATAAAATACAAATCCTGCTTGAAAATCTCTTTATGATTCTGATGGGACTTTTCGTTTAATGAATCTAGAATATATTCTTTTAGAAAATCTCAGTAAAAAATAATAGTTACACAAAGTTTTCGCAACGCCATTTCCCACAGAATGTGAAAGAAAATAAAGCACAGCTGCGTTTTTCTACAGGACGGTGTTGCTTGTTTAGCATCCTCATTGCATTTGTGAGTTAGTTATTCATTTAAAATAAAAAATTGGTAAATTAAAAGAACATAGTTCGTTAATGAATATTAATACTTATATTCATATTTCGATAACATATTTGCGCATTGATCTAACGAGGAATAGTGGAGTAGTAACCTTGGAATAGATTTATCGTTATCTTGGCGTTTTGTTTCACTGAAATTGATGCTATAAAAATTACAAATGCATAATGTTTAACTATTTAACTGTTGTTCATCGTCAAAATGAGAAATCTGAAATAGCATGAGCATTAGTATTGACTTCTGTGTCAAAGGAAACAGCTGACTACATGAGCACTAGCACTCCAGGAAATCTTGGTATTGTATATCTGAGGAATGGAAATTCAGTGCTACAGGCATTGTGTGAGTGGATAAAGATATCCAAGTAAATATAAACGAAATTTGCCATTAAGATCTCCATTTACAATATTTTGTATTTTTAGAGCCCCACTCAAAAGAAATTGCGAGACTGAGTGAGTATGAGTGAGTTCCAAGTACTAATACCCTTTAATTTTGTTAATTAGTTATTTAAGATACATGATAATGGATTATGCACTTGAGCTTTAGTGACTGTGTTCAAAATCTACAAGACTTCTATTCACTGCAACAATGAATTCTCTGCTGTTGTCAGGCTAACTGTAAAGCTAGTTATTTCATACGAAACTCAAATGCAAAAAAATTCTGTTAAGAAGTCTTTCCCACAGAAGCGACTTAATACTCATGTCAAATATTACAAATTCAACTAGTTTTGAGAACATGCTTTCACTTTTATTTGAAGCCTAATCTTATGGCATTTACATTATTTGATTTAACGATATGTTTGGTTGGCTTAAGAAGTTGATGCCAAATTCGCTGTTTGTAGTTGGTTCAGATGTTTATTCGATAATTCCTGCAATATTGCGATTGAATTTTCAGGTACATAAACATATTTCTTCATATATTCAAATTTATTTTTACGATAAAAATTGCCAGTAATGTAAATCATTTTAAACCAACTTATTCACGTCATAATAGTTTTTCTTATTCTATCAAAAAGTGGTACATGGTGCTACAGTATGTTGCAATAATCAAATTCATGGTATAGAAGGTGGCTCAATGATTTTGTACTAGGCATCATATAGCTGCAATATTATTTAATAGCTAATGACACGTTTATTTAAAGAGCATAAAGTCTATGAAAGAAAAAAATTGACCAAAGGAGTATATCCATAATAATAATGCAATTCATTACATTCAGATTTATGTTTTATACTGTTTCCAAAACTAATGTATAATTTTCAATGATATCTGTGATGAATTTTAGAAATTTCTTAATGTAAATTCTTATAAAATATTTAGGTGTCTATAGATAAACGATTAATTTCTTAAATCCATTGAATACATCATAAACTATCATTGTTTTTGATTAAATATATTGAATTATCTTATGAAAAACAATATACTTAGTACATTACATTCATTGTAATTGTTTTCATAGAATGTAGAATAATTTCATAGAATGCAAGAATACTCCTTAATGAAGGCAATAAACAATTTTTAATTTTTTAAAACTTTTAAAAATTATAAAAATGATGAAAAAATAATTTATTCACACTTTCTTTGTATTCTTTATAGCATTTATTATATTTTTTTGTAAATTTTTTTATGTTTCTGTAAAACCTAAATTGTGAGGAAAGGGCAAAAGTAAATACACATGAAAAATATTTAGCAAATAATCTGAACTCAAAGCTTTAAGTTGAATCAATTAATTGAAATTTCATTATTTCATTAGAACGCCTTCAAATAGCATGCCAAAGAAAAAAATGATAAATAAAATATCTGAAACTTATCGTATTATTTAAGTACTAATTTAAATAACAGTGCAGTTATGTTTGTCTTAAGGTTGCAAAGAAAGAGTAGCCAATTTTTATCTCATAAATTTCAAGAAAAGATTAGGATATATTAATATTTTTAAATATTACTGTTTGAGAAAATCTAATGCATTCAGAATGATTAAAAAATTGAATACTTACAATACAAGTCTGCCAGTAGACTTCAATTTTGCAAAATGATATGAAATTTTATACACCATTCAGAAAATAATTCACATTATCAAACTCAACTGTGTCAATAAAAGTGGTCCTTGGAAAATATAGAATAAAATATTCAAATCAGAAACTATTTTTTCGTCAGCTGCAATAATAAACCTTGCAGCATCTGAGAAGAACATAAAACAAATGGAATTAAATGGTACTTTTCGTAGCCTCACGCTTTTACGCTCAGGCGAACAACAGAAAGGAGGCAAACTTGCACGTAAAAGAATAAAATAATTCCTTTACTACGTCATTAAAACATCGCTCGCAATGCAAAGTCGCATTCAGCTATGTTATCATTTTATGGGAAAAGATTTAGGTATAGATAAAAGAAAGAAAGCATATATAATTTAAGTAATATATTATTGAAATTAATATTAATTAAAAGGGAAATTAATTGAATATTTTACTAATTTTCGCTAAATAAATTCAATAATATATGCTTTTAAAAACTAGTTTTTGCATCTAAGAAGTGACATAACTGTCTGACAGTAACATTGGAAAAAGTAACATCTTTACATATATCTTTGACTATTTCAGAAAGATTTGCACAAACACATACAAGTAATTTCTTTTATGTATTGATTAATAAACAGCTTCAACTCCTAGACAAACACTGCTATTATTAGTATTTATGAAGTCCTGAGATTTCCACATAAACAAATTAATTTTACTTTTATTTCTTGAATTTCCTTTTTTCTAGTTATAGGGTTGGTTAAAAATCTTTTTCTACACCACACCTTTTCCGCAGGCACAGATTTATTTATATCTTTTATAAAACTCAACAGTTCTAAGGAGGAAGGAGCACTCACACAAGGAGCATAAATCCAAAACTCCACTCCAAATCACTGATATTCACAATCATTTGATAGTATAATGAATCTAAACTAATTTAAAAAACTAAACTCCAAAATATAATTAAGATTTATAAGTTCAGTATGAAGATGATATACCAAATCTTGCATTTCTAATTTACTAAATATTTGTGTTGAGTGATCAAGTTGATTTGTAGTTTGAAAGGGGTGAAGATTCAATTGATTTTTTTAGCAGACAATACTCTCTAATCTCGAGACTTTATTCAAGTAATTAAACCTTACACTTGTTTTTATCCACTAAACGAAATGATGCGAATCTTCCAGATTTAGAAAGATACAGAAATTATAAGAACGTTCTGGAACAATAAATGATAGTAAGTAAAATACAATACAGCTTCTTTGGCAACTTGTCTGTAGTCAGATACAAACTTGCGAATTGTTGCTTTCAGTTCATAACATTCTACAACTGAGTTATTTAGTTCGGACACAAGCTACACAAAGTTTTGTTGCAATATGTATCATATATAAGAAAAAAGATAAAATGCACTTACAACATTAATAAGAAGTGGCTTATAATTTTTTTTATCATTTTGAGACAGATCTTCCAAATTGTGAAATGATGACATTGATTGACTTAATCAATTACAAAAATAGTCATCATATTGGTCACACTCCACCTTATTACTTTAAAAGGGATAAAATGAATTTTTGATTTCTAGATTACTTCGTTTTATTTTTCTATTTATATTTCAAAATTTATTAATTGATGCTATCTTTAAAGAATTAAAGTTTTATTATAAAGCACCTAATTGATAATTAAGTTCTAATAAATCATACAGTGTGTGAAAAACTGTCACAGATTAATTATAATCATGAAAAGATTATATATGAAGAAAGTCAAATTAAATAAAATAGCATAAAGAGGTTAATTTTCAAAGCCGTTCGTGATATGCATCTATTCAAATATTATCATCATTTTTAATATAACCTAAAATTAATTATCATTCAAAAGGTTGTAGAGAATTCATTTAAAATAAATTCTAAATTTTATATTTATTAAGGAAAAACCATAAATACCAGCAATTTAATTTATCCTAATTTAGCATACTGATTTTTTTAAATTTAAAAACAAAATTCTATTTAAAAGAAATACAATTTTGTCGTAAAATTCTGTTTTATAACAATTATTTCATTTGTATCCTAAATGAGGTTTAATATTAGAATTCTTTCTGTTTAAAGTAAAAAGAAATAAAAATATTTTATCATTAACCAAATATTTTTAATTTCACAATTCACAAAGCAAATGACTTTCTGCAGGAAATTAAATAAATCACTAATTAAAAAAATCATTTACCTTTTTTTGATGATGAGGCCAATATATTAAAGCACAGGGAGAGTTTGTTACTATTAAAAATTATTGTAAAGCAAGTTACATATCAAAACGATGAATTCACGTTAGTTAAACTTTAATTTGTTTACAATACCTTCTTTATTGGATTTAAATAATGATTCTAATATATTTTTTTCCTTTTAAAGTATTAATCACAAGACAATTTTGAAACAACATTTTCGTTGGTGTTTTGCAGTTAACAAGTCGATACGAAAATATTTATTACGGATAGAAAATGTACTTTTTAAAAATAAAGGGTTTAGAAATTCTGATAAAGTTTAAGATGCGTCCAATGATAACGCTTAGAGGAAGAAAAAAAAACTTGAAGGAAAAAAATGTTCAGATGCTCTAAATATTTATTTCGAATAGTGTGATAAAGAATTCTAAGAACTATATTTAGATTTCTTTAACTTTAAAAACCACGACCAAATCAAGTGTTATATTGATAAGGTTTTGATCGATAAAATGTTTTTATAAAACTATTTTGGATTGTTTATTACTTCAAAAGTGAGCTAAATTAATTTTCTTTTGAGATTTGAAAAATAGTGTGAAAATCAACTAACACTTGGATTCTATTTCTACGAGAGAAAAATTGAACAAATAATTGTCATTCGCTCCTTTATAAAATGAAAAATCATATTTATTTGTTTAAAATTTATTGAAAATAATAACTTCCATCAGAGGGCACATTTGTCAATAAATATGTCAATACCAGAAAATCTGTCCTAAGATAATTTCCAACAAACATTAAGAGCAAACTACGGTTTATTCAAGTCAAGAAATGATTCCTAACATCATGTGAAATCTTTTGTTTGACGAAACGTCGCAACTCCATATGAGACTATTAGAACATGTCATTGGAAATCTCTTCAAGATGTTTTCAGTCACGCTGAATATACAGCCGACCATAAAAGCAAAATCGGTACAAAATGTTGTGCATGGACCGAATTAACTATTTATGGGATTTATGTTTGAAGATCCTGGGAACCAAATCATTCCCTAGAATTTTTCTGAATATTTTTCAAGCAAATATTTTAGTCCGATACCGGTAGTATAGTCAATCTGAAATACAACATCTAATGTACCATTTTAGGTACAAGAAATTCATGGATGACTGCAAACAGCCCCTATGAATTTGAACGTGGTAATGTAATAAATTAGTGGTTATACATAATTAACGATATTTGTTCATAATTACTGGTATATATATCCTTAATTAGCATTTTAAAATGAATATATGTGCAGTAAAAATAATATTCATATATATTTTTGATAGTTTAGTAAAATTTAATTATTTCACGAGAAAAAATTACTTCAAAAATTCAGATTTTTAAAAAATGCCACAAATGAATTTATTTTTGGTGGAAAAGCAAAAATTAAAATATTTGTCTTTTTTTTGAAATTTCTGAACTAATATAAAATCCTCTTATCAGCTTTCATTTTTGCCTTTTTCAACAAACGACCCCTGGTATTTCAAATGACTGGGGTCTTTTGCAGTTTATCATTTCCTTCTACTTTTGAAAGCTTTTAATTCATACTTCCTATTGCTATCCGTATGAGTCATTTTTCTTCTACTTTGAATATTGGACTAACATTTTCAAGGAAAAACTTAAAAGGTTTCTTAGTTATTAGATTTGGATAATTTATAGATAAGAAACAATTTTCATTAATCGATTTTGTAAAGCAAGTATACACCAGCACACTATTTTATTTAGTTTCTGTAGCAAAATTGAAACACGTGTACTTATAAACGAAATCCAGATTCTTCTTTAATATAATACACAGAAGGAAGTAGGAGGAGGCCGCGGTAGCCTGGTTGGTAGAGCGTCAGTCTCGTAACCGAAAGGTCACGGGCCCTGTCCTCGTCTTGGCCAAAGATCGCCTTATTGGCTAATGGCAGTTGGGGCACGTTAAATATGACAAGACTGCAAAGTCCTCCAAGTTCCCATAACAAAACGATACATCCGGGGGTACTGAATCAGAGATGAATCGGTGTCTGATTTGGATCTAAATTTCGACTTGCTATTGGATGAATGAGTGTATGAATGAATTCGACCACCCCCTAAAAAGGATTGTGTCGTGTGTGTGAGCTAGAAGTCGAACTTCTGTCCTCTGGGTGCTCAGGGGTCTTTACCCTCAGAAGCTGTTGCACCCCCTTTCCGTGAAAAACACGGACGCAGCAACAGAAGGAGGATCAAAATTTATTGATGGCAAAAACCATCCCAGGCGGCTAGATTTGTTCCGACTTCTTCTTCTTGCATACAGCCGACCACCACGCCACCACTGAATGTAGCAGTATCGACAGGATTTGTTGTAGTCAACTGCTGAAAGATTTGTTCCGACTATTTCGAAGAGGGAGATATCCATCAAAAGAGGACAATATCAAACAAAATACTCTAAAAAAGTACCATACTTGAGGCCTGATTGCACGAAATCATTTTCATTATAATCACGTATTTGATGCGTTTGAAGGAAAATAGATAAGAAATAAATTTTATGCTTGAAGAAAGGTCTCACAGCAAATTTAGATCCTTTGTAGGGCGATTGAACATGCTTTAAAGTCAACAAGCAAGAAACGAAAAAAAA
>JAPMOQ010038165.1:2406063-2442127 GCA_026543055.1 Argiope trifasciata
TTATTTGCAAAATACTAATATTGTTTCTGATGACTGTGCGCTTTTTTCTCAATAAAGTCATTTTTCCCCAGAAAGAATTGCAGATATCGATTAGAAATTTTACTAGTTGTTTTCTTCGATGCAATATATAGTCCCAAAGAGGAAGTATGAGCAAAAATCCACCTTATGCTAAAATACTAAAACATTTTTTTCTAGTCTTCCACTTTTTAAATTTTTTGTTACTTTAGTTAAGATATTATGGTGTTCGGCAACTCGCTTTAAAATACTTAAAATTTTTAATCTAAATCTTTTGTTTAGTGTTTATAAGTTTTCAATTATATGAAAATATCTGTGTTAAAGCTTCTACACCATTTAATTTTATTTGACAAGACATCAGTGTGCAAACAGAGGTCTGTTTTCCAGGGACAATTCAACAATTGAAGCTATCGTTTTTGAAGCTGTGTATTTTTCTTACACTTTGATACTTTTCATGACAATTCCCCTCGATTTTTAAATTTCTGTGACTTTCCAAAAACATGAAGAATGATCTTGAAAGAATGGTAATCTTTTCATTCAGGGTTCAGTTTGTATAATTTAATCGTCGTATTGACTGCACCATATGAAGATCATTCTAAGATGGAATGTTTCATATTGAATTTTGATCCTTGATGAAATGAAAAGAATAAACAAATTGATCAAAAGTCATCTCCTTGCCGACCTTATTTACTTCACGAGAGAGAAAAATATAACTTGAAATCCCAGTGATGTTAGAATTACAAGATAGAGACAAGAATGGTTCCATTATTCCACACCTATGGAATAATGAACTATAAAATTTATCATCAATGTGAAAAACAAAATTATGTGGACTTGAATACAAGTATTAATACCTTAAAAATTTACCATTTTCATTGCGCAATTCAGATTAAATGTTCTCAGAATGTTGGTAAGTTGTATGGAAGGGTGCTAGTGCGCTCTTAACAACATTTTTTGACAGTGATCATGAATTATTAATCAAACTAGATGGTCGAAAAAAGCGGAATGATCTATAATGGCGAGAACAGGTATATGACCGGCTATGATCGGGAATGGGCGACGTGAATTGACGTTTGAAAAAAAATGAAACAGTCTAGGATTGCTTGAATGAATAGTTGGGGTGGAGTGAATTCATCGTGAATGACTGACTTTAATAGACTTCTTGTATACAGCCGACCACCCCGCCACCACTGAATGTAGCAGTATCGAGAGCGACTTTTGACTATCAAAAGAATTTAATAGTCTAGATTAGCTAGAATAGCTCGTATCATAAAAAGTTATCACGAATGGTTTAAATGGATTATCGAAGAAATGGAATAATTTAGAGTAGCTAGAATGACCTGTAGGTGTGATCGTGAATGACCGACTTAAATGATTGATCGAAGAAATGGAATAGTCTAGAGTGGTTGGAATGGTTGGTAGGTAAAGTGTGAAGTTTTCGTGAATGACCGACTAAAATTGATGGACAGAGAAATGGTATAGTTCATAATGGCTAGAATAGTTATTGGATTTGGTGTGTTGTAAAGGGCAGGTTGCAACGATTTAGAACGGTCGGCGAATGAATGCCTTAACCGATTGCTGTTTATATTTGTATTTTGGGAGTAAGAAATTTTAAAATAACTTTCTAAGTTCATTCTCTAATAAAGTTTATTAATTTATCAAAAATAATTATTTTTCTTTATTTTAATGTGAATGCTTCAGTATAGATTTCCATTCAAACAAATTGTTAAAATTAACACCTTGTTAACATCTTTCTTTCGACTGGAAAAAATTTCATTGAATTCTTTTACTGCAAAACAAAAATATATAAGTGCTAATTATACAAGGCACAAAATCTCAATTATAGTGTTGACAGAAAGATTGTTGTAATAGGCAACATTCTCATTTCCGCAAATCTGAGTTGTAAGAATTCTTTTATTAAGTCCAATTTTATTAGAGCAATTTGAATTTCCTAAACGCTATGAAATTAAAATAGAAAAATGATGGAAGAAGTTAGTGAAATATAATAATTTAAAGACCTGTCTATTTCAAACAAAATAACTTACCCAGAGATTGCATTATGGATTATTATATTTAATTAAATAATTAGCATGCATTATTATGGCACGTTAATAATCACAAATTTCTACTTAAGAGTTTTATTTGCTCGGATTCTAAGTACCGCAAATGGGTCTTTGAGACCCGAAGTCTTAAAAGGTAACTGACTCAGTTAAGAAGTCAATTTTTGTGAAATGTTGAATCTTTTTTATGTAATATTTCTTTATTCTTGAAATGCTTAACGTCTGAAGTCTATTTTTGGAAAATTATACTGATTTTTATATTTGCATTTACATGCAATTTAATATTATTTTGTATCTTTTGATGCTATTTTCTTAATCTCTAGTTTTTGATAGAATTTTTTGATGAAAAACTTTATAAATTAAATTCTAATACATAATTTTTTGTTCAAATTAAGTACAATAATTTCTCAACATGTCCTGCAGTTCCTGTTAGAGAATAAGTAATCTATTCATTTAGAAATATTTTGTAGCTATATACAGTATTTTAGTTGTTCACCATGTAGAATTTCTTTTTATTTATCAGTTGAACCCCAATATGATCCTCTGAACTAGAATATTTTTGCCTTGTACCATTTTTGAGTCAAACATTGCTCTTTTTTCTAATTATTTGAATGAGCAGTATATAACAATGTGTGACCGTATATAATGACGTAATATTGACATTTTATAAAAAATGGTAGCAGTATATTTTGGTTTTATAGATAATTTTTCAATCTTTTGTGTACAAATCTTCAAAAACATAACTAGTTTCGAACGTTTTTCCAAAAACCAGTCCCAAATATATTCACATACTTTTTAGACTTCGAAACTAATATCCACCAGATCTTGAAGCCTGCAAGAGAAATCTAATAATATACATAATAATGCATAATATCGTAGAAAATTCTCATATTTTGAGTTATTTTATATAATAAAAGTTGCTACAAAATGCAAAGAAAAGATCATTCTAAAAATACTACAGGAAAGAGCATTAAAAAAATGAATTTTTTATTCAAGCTCTACATTAAGACCATTAACATGTTTGTACATAAAAAATGAAATGATTAGAAAAATAAACATTGAGAACTTTATTAAGGTTCTGTGGATTGATTTTCAGCCTTTTCTTTTCCTTTATCTTCCTCTACCTTTTCAGGAAACTTTCCACCAGGAAAATTCCAAGCTTGAACTTCTGCGGATCCAAAAGCGGCGTAGACGACGCCACTGAGTCCCACAATAGTAGAAGATATCCAGAAGACATTTTTCCACTCGGAAAGTGTTTCCTGTTTTAAAAACAAATAAATTAACTCATACAATTTCTGGATTTTTATTAAATGATTTTAAATTGGATATTTGATAAATTGCATGTCATTGGTTAAAAATAATTACATTCTTGCATTCCGTAACCTAATATTCGTTGATGAATTTTAAATTTTTTTAAAAAAGATCTAATAATGGGTTGATAAATTCTTAGCGGTTTAGGGGTTTTAAATTGGATATCCGATACATTTCATATCATTGGTTAAAAATAATCACATTTTTGCATTCCGTAACCTAATATTCGTTGATAAATTTTTAAATTATTTTAAAAGATCTAATAATGGTTTGATAAACTGTTGGCGGCTTAGTGATTTTTAATTGGATACTCGATACATTTCATATCATTGGTTAAAAATAATGACATTCTTGCATTCCGTTACCTAATATTCGTTGATGAATTTTAAATTTTAAAAAATATCTAATAATGGGTTGATAAATTCCTGGCGGTTTAGTGATTTTAAATTGGATACCTGATACATTTCATATTATTGGTTAAAAATAATTATATTCTTGCATTCCGTAACCTAATATTCGTTGATGAATTATTAATTTTTTTAGAAAGATCTAATAATGGATTGATAAATTCCTGGCGGTTTAGTGGTTTTAAATTGGATATTTGATAAATTGCATATCATTGATCAAAAATAATTATACTCTTGCATTCCGTAACCTACTATTTGTTGATGAATTTGTAAAATTATTTTAAAAGATCTAATAATGGTTTGATTAAATTACCAGTATTGCGTCAAAGTCAATCAAAATTTTAAAGGTTTTAGTAAATTCTGATTATATGAAGGGAAGGTACTTCAATAAATTATGATTATATGAAGGAAACTGGCTTCCTGGGCTAGGGGAAATGTGACGTCCCGGGTTCAAGTCTCGGGCGTAGTTCTTTTTCCTCTCTGTGTGGTGTGTGAAAGAGCATCCTTTGTAAAAAGGGGGTGCAAACGAGTGTGTGAGTGTCATCTTCAAATAAGCTAGAAGTCAGACTTTAACCTTCAGGGGCATTTATCTTCAGAAGCTTTTGCACAAACTAGGCTTAGTCCGTTTCGTCAGTGGACTTATCTATGTCAAGTGTATAAGTAACAACATATGAAGGTTTATCATTTCTAGTTTTTCTATATATGCCGAGGTGTTTGTGTCTTAACAGAGTGGCGAAATTCAGCATTTTATTATTTTATCGAATTTAGAAATTCCGGTACTGGAATATTGTTTATTTTCAAACTGGTAAAGTGCAATAAGTATGTTTCAAATCGAAGACAGTTTTCAAACGCCTTTTTTTTAATTTTTAAGATAATTTAGATGAATGATAGAAGTTAAAAGGAGTTAAGAATAAATGCTAAATTTACCCTATTTTCTTTTCCAGTAAATCCATAATAATTAAACTTTCCAAAGGTTAAGTAAGTCAGAAAGAATCAACTATGGACTTCGAAAATTAGGCTAATTATACTTTTGGCGAAAAATGCATGCTATCTAGTCATTTGGAGCTTAAGAATTCTTCTAAGGACCAGTGCTTCGAGAAAGGGCAGTTAATAAAACATGTGAGGAGTTACAAATAAAATTAATCAGCTTTACAAAAACATTCCATTGATTTACGCGTAAATAATATCGTAACAGCTGTTTAGTGACAACTCATGCAATGCATTTAAAAATTAGAAATTTCAATAAAAAATACTTACATGAGGGGTTAGAAATCCAGTTAACAGTGGAATAATGAGTGTTGATGCACCTGCAATGGTGCACGCAATACCCATGAGAGATCCTAAAAAGAAACACACATTACAGAAATTTTAATGGTCAATTCTTTAAAATATCAAGAAATTGTAAGATAATGAAATTTATAAAATGTCACTTATACAAATTTTGAAAATTTTAAAAAATTAAAAATAAATCTAAATTTTAGAAATTTTCTATGATAACATACGAAAATATTAATGCCAGAAATACATTTTACACCGTTTCAAAAAGTTTTTTTTCTTTTAATTATATTAAATTAATAATTTTGCTATTTTTTTTAGAAATATACTTTTGTCTAATTTCAAACAACAGATTGCAACAAACTGTTTTTATTGTTTCATTAAATGTTTAATCGTATGACTTTCTTCCGTTGTTGAAAACTGAGAAAGAAGACCTTGTATTACCATATATTCATTCTGATATTATTACAACAGACCCATTTACTGGAATTTCACATCAATCACACTTTTAATACCAACAGATTAATTTGATTGGTAATAAAAATTTGTCTGGTAGAAAAAGGTTTTACAGCCTTTCCATGTTGATAGAATAAAATGGTATTGTATCGTTTTCATTCTATGAGTCTGGCAGTGCTGAATATTAAGATTAAAAAAAAAACTTTTTTCGAACCTGCATGTACTGGTGCCATGTCCATGCCTGAAATCATAACCCCAGAAAGAGCTAATCCTGATGTAAACAAGGATAACGAAAAGAGAAGTATGCTGATGGAAGCATTGCATCCTGCCAGCCCCATTCCTATCATGCAGATGGCGAAACCAAAAGACCCTATAACGGGAAACATTGTTAAATACAGAAAGTTTGAAAAAAGGTGAGATACATTTTGAATTTTCAAAAGAAGACTTGAATATTTAGAAGCAAGTAACTATGATATTAACCTTGTTTTATATTATTGAAGAGGCTGAAGAAACAATGGAATAAATCAAGTCTGGGGTTCAATGCAAGTTTAAGTCAAGTGCGTAAAAAAAACATTCCCTAGAATTCTATGGAGGCTAAAAAGCTGTTTATTAAACGAAAGAATATGTTAGAAGTCATAAATACAGACACTATGGAAGAGATCGAATTTTAGAAATAAGCGAAAAGGATATTATGCTTTTTTTTACACACTTTAAATGGGCTCAAAAATAGTGTAAAGTTTAGTTCAGTTATATTGTTTTACAGTTTTAAAAGGACACTAGGACTATTTGGGGATGAACAGTGTACTTTTCAACAACATTCAGATGACTAGGAAGGCATCCTCTTACACGCCGTTCTTAGTTGAAATCTTTTCTCGAGCTTGAAATCCAGACGTTTCGAAGCCCGATTCCTACCACTAAGTCACCGTGACCTTTGTATAAACTGGAATGAAAGCGCATATTGTGAGGTATTATTACGTTGATAAAAATGCCCAGGAAATCCTAGAAATTTAACAAAAAGTGAAAAGAAAATTTAAATGCAGTCAATATTGTAATTTACCTCACATTTTTTCTTAAAATGAGAGATTGCAAATATTAATATTTTTCAGATTAATTTATTAAATGTTTCCGTGTCAAACAAACATATTTTGGAAATACATGTATCGATTACTTCCATATAAGCTTTTGTATAAGACATAAAATATCAGACATGTATTTATGTCTGTAAAGGCTGAATTTAGTAATAAACTTTTCCTGCAATCCCCGATATACTATAAGGGTTGGGGATTTAAGGCTGGCATCATAGGCTCTACAATATTAGTGCTGGTTTGATATGTTTACAGTCTTTGGATTTATTCACCAGCAACATACTCAAGATGTTTTCATGCGTGTTGAAATCTTGGAATACTTTAAAAAGTGCTACTTTTGTTGACAATTTGGAGGAAAAGATTTGTTGCTTTAGAAATTTCTAAAAAATTTTTCTAGCAAATATCTCGTAAAGGTGCCTTCTACCTTAATATCAAATCATATTCAAAGTGAATTAGAATCAAGTATAGTAACTCCCATTCCAATTTGCAAATAAAGCAGTCACATTCAACTACTTTGCTATAAAGATACATAAAGCAACAGATTAGTCCATCCAAACCATTCACAGAAATGGTATTTCTTTCATTTTTATACAACTTCTGCATCATAGGAAATAAATAGTACAAACATTTGGATACAACGTAGAAAAACTAATGCTCTTCAAGTTATCATCTAATTATTATCTTCTGTAGAAATACATTTTCTAGAATTACATTTGCAATCCTTGTAAGATTTCAAAATTTTGTCATGTTATATATTCCCAATACAATATTTTAATAACTTCAGAATTCTGTTATCATTTTATTGATTTATTTTATCTTTGCAAAATCATATAAAACAGAATCGCCATTACTCACCAAAGAGCGTAAATCCTTTCCTCAGTTTATCAACGCTAATATAATTTTTCTTTGTCACCCAGTTAGATAAAAAGCTTGCGATGACACCACCAATACTTTTCATCAAAACTGGTCCACAAGATGATATTCCATTCTGAATAAGACAGAAGAAAACGTTTTTTAGAAATTATATCTAATAGCGAATTGATATTTTATAAACATTAACATTCATATAAAACATTCTCTTGAAATTGTCAAGAAAAATAAAATGATTGATTAATTTGATGTAAGGATTACTCAAAACCCCAGGAGAATTAGTCTTCCAATGAAAATAAATGATACACTAAACTTCTGAGTATCTGACCTAATGTGGCTGAAGGGCAGGGTGGATAACAGAAAAACCGGATAAGCCGGAATAAACTCATTTCTTTGTGCACCAATAGCAGAAGACAAGCCATTTAGAATATGAATGTGGCTGCGGCCAGGTGAAAAATAGAAGCAGTTGCAGGTTACGTTTCGAGTTTAAAAAGAAGTTTCTCTATTGATAGTTTATGTATTGCACTATATGTTCGAAGAGTTCACTAAAGAAAATGTAAGTTAAAGTATCTGTTCACATTTTAAAATGAATTTTGTTTACTTCTCTGAGGTATATTAAAAGAAACATAAAGCATGCTGACTATGCTTGTAGTAACAGCGGCAATAACTGAGGTCCGTTACATACTGACGAAACATTGAAAAATGAGCAAGCAGAACGCTGCTATTTCCCTGTTAAAACTTATATTTTGCACACTGCACATAATAGTATCGTAGCAAACTCCAGCTTCTAATGCCTTGCTTTTTTCAATTAATTACGATAAAAACTATGCCAGATAGACAGAGCCCGGAAAATCAGGAGTATATTCTATGCGAAAAATCTTGAATAAATAGAGGCTGAATCAACGTCGTTGATAAGTCTGTCTAAGGTCATAAAATCGTCCCACCGTAATGACTAATCTTGTAATGGTTGTTGACTCAGCATTAGTCAGTCTCAGTTTTATGACAAGCATACTGATGTTTTAAATGGATGAAAAATATATCCTCTTTCATTATCTTTGAACAGCTCATTTCTTGAATGTTAATTATTCCTCATGATGTATTCCCACCCCAATTCTTATCTTTGCCCCTTTTAGTGATTTGATATGAAGTCTCGTTGATTAAACATGCTTCTTTTAAATTATAGTATCTTAACAAATGCAATCATTAAAAGAACGTCTTTAACGTGTTTACAAAAAGAAAAACTGAAACGGTATGATCTTTTAAATACAGTTGATATAATATTTTTATACCCATGAATATCTTCACCTCTATGGATATATTCACCTTCATGAATATCTTGGCATCAATTTTGTGACAATTTCTTTTGATCATAATCTGAATTAATTGGTAGAGTAATCAGTAATTTTAATAATTAGCAATTAGAGCATTAATTAGTATTTTTATTGAGTAATTAACTAGTAATTATATTAAGTAGAGCAATTAGAATAATTAATCGATAATTTTAGGTGGTTAGTTAAAGTATAGCATCTAGTAACCATTCCATTGTCATAAAATCTTTTTCAGAACCTTACAGTTACACTTTTGACAATTTTGATTTCATGTTCAACATTTATGACAGATCTTCTTCTAAATTACTCAATATATATTCACAGATGTAATCATTAAAATGTGTTTTGGATTTTTACATTTGTTGTATCAAAAGAAAAAAAAACATAACTCATATGGACAGTGCAACTTAAAAAGCTTGAACAACATTTTACACATTCTTCAACTTCTTTTTGCTTCTCCTTTATGACTTGCTTGTCTATCATGTGGCTCAAAATATTTGCTCTTTTCTCAACAAATCAGCATAATCTATTTTCTATATGCGCCAATCACGTTAATTTCATCTGATCACCCATAATTTACTGAATTAAACACTAGTTAACGTTTGTGTTTGTCGTTTAATTTATAAGTATCAGTGTAAATATTTTCGACAAAAATTTATAGGCTTTACTTCTAAGGTAGCAGTTTTGAATAGTTTTATGAAATGAAAACATAAAGTATTGGCAGACGTTACTTTTCCAATCCTTGATATATAAGCATAATATAAATTTACACTCAGTGTAGGTTCGTCAGGAAATGAGTTTATAACATTTCAAAACTCGATTTTCATTTTAATCAAACTAGAATACTTATATTGTACATTATTATATGACATTGAATAAAATTCGCAATATTTTATAATATTATTCAATATTAAGTAGTATAATATCACACTATATTATGTAGCATTTTGTACTAATGTTTCATACACGTTGTATAAGTCTGTCAGACTCCTGAGATTAGGACATTTAGAAAATCTATTTTCATCTTAATCCTCAGTAAGCCCAAATATATTGTACAATATTTTATGGTATTAAACAATATTTCGGAGATATATCTTACTTATTTGTTATAATATTTAGCATATAAAGCTTACCTCTGTCATGGTGAAATGCAAAACAGTACCCATAAATGTAGGATGGACAATCAGAAAATATGCTATTGACCAATAATGGCCAAATAATCCAAAAAAGTAAGCATAGCTAGCAGGAGATGTGAGCATCTTTTTCCATGGCGTTGAAGGCGTCTGTATGAAAAAAAAAAATACTTTTACATTTTTAATACAAGATACTTCTTTATTTAATTGGCATCCTTTGAATTAATGTCTGATTTTGTTAAAATAATTCTGATGTGAGTGTTTACCTTTGAAATCTCTAAAAGGAAATTTATATCTGCGATGGACTGCCTTATGTTATCAAACCTTAGGGCTCCAAGAACTATTAGCAGAGTGAAATTAGTTGAGCTACTTGTTGCTTTAAGTGATTATGATCATACATCCCTTGATTAATGGCGGAACGCATGCAGCAATATATTTACTTGAAGGAAGGAGTATTATGGATAAAATTTTCCTCTTTTATTTTTTATTAAAAAAGGATTATGATGCATTGAACACCTCTAAAATGTTGTTCCAATAATTCATTATTTTTTTTTACTTTCACGCATACTTACTATAGAGAATGTATTGTAATCATCGAAATATTTGAATTCGAGATTTTTACTGATCTGTATATTCAGATCTCCATGTGTGCAAAAAAACCTATTTTTGACATCGATAATGGTACGATAATTCAAAATACCTTCGGCTGCAGACATAAGAATTTTATTACATGGTATTTATTTTAGAATATTTGTGGATGTCTTTCAAATTTTGAATGAAATTCATTAAGAAGCAATGTATCTGCTCGATCGTCCAAAAATAAAACGGCAAATAAAGAGTGAAGAGAGTTATATAAACAATATTTATTGTACATATTTAAAATCAAAAGTGTATGCTCCCATCTAATTTGGAAATAAATCCGTTTCGAATTTTTAGAACAATGTAAATGTTCTAAATGTAGCAATGTAAACTCAAAAATATATGGTCTTTGATTAAAAAAATATATGGAATTTGATTAAAAAATATATGGAATTTATATATGATTTTGTGAATACAAATGTTGTTCCGAGTCTAATTGTAACTTTAATTTATTAGAAATGAGACTACTAAAACTCATATCTTATTTTCAAATACTATTGATCACGTGCCATGGATTAATAGCCAAGGGTTGCACGAAAGATTCAGTTAAAATTACAAATTCGGCCGATTATTAATATTTTATTGCTATTTTTCGTTAATGCTATGCGAAGCATTCTTTGGCCTCACTCAAAGACCATAATACTTTTCGGACATATTGAGATAAAAACTTAATAGAGAATATGGGAGAGGGATATGAAGAGACCACTAAATAAGTTTTTTTCCTTGCCGGCTATACGGCTACTTTATTCATTTTCAGATAAACTTGTCGTATTTAATCTAACTTTCAGGCAATTTTGTTTTGCATTTTATTTGATATTCTTGTTTTGTCTTAATTCTATTTTTATTCAACTGTACGAGTTTAAAATATATTTGACATATTTCCTTTTTTTGTTTTTTCCTTATTTTTTTTTTCGTCATAGAAATAAATATCAATTATAATATTTTTCATTTGCAGCCATACTTTTTCAGAGAGATCAATTTCGTGTCCATCTGTTATGTACTTCAGCTCGTCTTCTGTTATTGTCGGATGGTCTCTAGGATGTTCATGCATCAAAAGAGCAAATGCAGCTGCCAATATTAGAGTAGTTGCTCCTAAAATAAGCAAACATTTCTGTCAAGTGATTGCATTTAACTGATACATATAGTGTATTTTAACAATATTAGGGGATTTCATTCATTATTAATATTTTTCGCAATATTAAGATTTATTCTAAAAAATTAAATTTGTCTTAGTGATATCTATGGCATCTACATATTAGCAATCATACATTTTCATTAACCTCGGTTATTGAAATAAAATTTTATGAACCAAGCATCTTGTATCAATGTGCCACTGTAATCAATGTAATCATTATTTGCAGTTTCAGATTTACCTCCTATTTCGTTACGTCCAGATCAACCATATTGAAAAAATACAGATTTTTTGGGGTAATAGGAATGATCCCATTTAAATTTGGTATATGTACTAATATATCTTAAATTTGTGTTGGATCTAACATTAATATAGATGAAAACACATTCCTTCATGGACAATTTTCCATGTAGTTGCGACTTTACTACCTCGTAGGTCAGAGTTTTTTCATAAGTTTCTCCTTTCCTGTTCTCCGCTTTGAGTTCAAAATACCACTCCTAGTCCCAAACTCATCTTAAGCTTAAAGATTAATTTAGAAGGTGGTCTCAATTGATTACTTCAGACAAATGTGGATCCATTCCATATCCTTCTGTTGAGGGATTTTTTTAACTTCAAATTATTTACCGATATTTTTATTCTTTTTTAGCCATGTCCAATATGTCGATATTTTGTGGCATCCTCTATCTCAATATTTATTGAAGAATTTTATTTATGAATGATTCTAATAACAATTATCGCACTTAAAATTGGGAAGTCGGTGTCCTGGTTAAAAGGTAACTTGTCTTAGCCGTATTCTGGCCAACTCTGTTCACGCATGCTTCTTCTATCTTTGAGTTGTGTAAATATTCCGCTCTGTAAAAAGAGGTTATACTAGGGAAAGTGAAGCATGAAGCAATCAAGTCTTATTCTTGGTCCAACTTGGCGTTACTGAAAAAACATGAGAATGTCATGCCACTTAAATAGCTGTCATATCTGTCAGTGCCCTTGTAAAGTGCCATAAGTTTCAGCAACAGATGGCTGACAGATCTACCAGTGGGGTTGTAAAGTGTCATAAGTAAGAACAATAATAATAGATCACTGACATCTGTCAATGGGCTTGTAAAGTGCTGTAAGTAACAACATATCGGACAGAACTGTCAACGGTCTTTTAAATTGCCACAAGTAACGACAACAAAAACAACAACAAAATTGTGAAAATTAACTTGTCAGATAACTTAGCAAAATAATGAAATCGATGATTGTAAGTCAAGGTTTTTTTTTTCAATTTTTAAGTAAGTGCTAAGCTTAAATGGAAGATATAACAACATTATATCTTCCATTCAACATTTATAAGAAACATTCGAATAAGCAAATAGAATGGCAGAGTCATTTATAATCAATACACTTAATTAATTGAGATTAGAATAACAACCACTGACACCTTAGTGAAATATCAGAGATTTTTTTAAAATAAAATTTGTCGAAACAGCAAATTTATGACAATTATTGTTTAAACTGTAAGGACATAAATGAAATATATTTAATTGGTTAGAAAAAAGCGTTGAATTAACAAATTGGCATGATGGACATTTTAAATTTCTGGGTTTTCCCCAAAGTTCTATATTTTTTAATCATTGTAGACCAATAGTATGCGAGGCTTTCACATCCTTACGCAAAGCCAACAATTTGATATGAAGAGAGGAAGGTTGAGAACTTTATTGAAAAACATGCGAGAAATTTTCTGAGAGACCACTTATGCTATTTCCAATAATTGTATCAATTATTTCCATATTATATTTACAATGTCTTGTGCTTTCAACAAAAGTGTTAAATTTCAATCAAAATTCAGCAACTTACCCCAGAAATAAAATGCGGATGGCCAACCTAAATGTGGAGTGTCGCATAGCCAACCAGTTAGTATACCAGTTGCTACGACTCCAATACCATAACCACACACAATTAATGTCGAAAGAAAGCCTCTCTCGTTGCTTGGAAACCAGTTAGATGCCATTCTGAACATAGCTGGGATGACGAAACCCTATGAAGCAGCAAATAAACAAACTTGTTAAAAATAAACATAATTAAAGATATTATGCGATTCACTTATAAAAGTGCAAAACAAAACTATACTGATAGTTATATTTCAAGGAAATGTTTAGCAAATTTCACATAAACTACATACTTTTATTTATTTCTCACTTAATTTCTGTAAATTCTGTAAAGTATTCCATCGGGACACTGATTTGTGTAATCCTTCAAGGGTATATCGTGTTAACATATTGTTGGTTTTTTTTTTACAAAAATATGTTTTTGTAATCATATCTAAAACATTAGTTAAGCTTTTTAGTATTGTACTATACTTTACATAGTTATTATTTCGTTCTTTCATGACTATTTTTTTTCTTTACATTATTGAAATTTCTATTCCAATGTAGGGGCCATGGTGGCCTAGTTCTGAGGTCTCAGCTTCGGGTGATTTCAGGATTGGGACCCGATTCCACAGAAGACCGGTCGTGAGAGCGGGTCTGGTGCAAGCTAAATCCATTGATGCCAAACACGTAGCCTGGTAGATTTTAGAGATAGTGCCATCTCATGTGCCGTCCTTTTCATCTGACCACTGTTCAAAATTATGAGGTCCCTCCCAAAATATCCTAAAGCTGCTTTAAAACTGGACGTTAAAATAACTTAACTAAACTTTGATTTCAATGGCGTTCCAAGCTACGAATTTATTATAAGTTGCTGTAAACAAGTACTTTTGATTCAATTTCGAAGTGCTGTAATCTGTATAGTTTTACTGAATAAGTAAAACTATAGTATTACTAAAATAAAAGTTATTGAAGCAGTGTTTCATGAAATAAAAATACTTTATTTACTAAATTGAACCAATAAGAGGATGGTGTTAATCAAGCGAAAATTAACGGCATAGCATCTAGATGTGATGATACATTAAAATTAATGATTAAAAATAATTTAAATCCTAATCTAATTTGAAATGGAGATTGTATTCATTGGCTATTTTAGGAAGCAAAAATTGTAGACTAAAATTTTATGTAATACTAACTTCTATTTACAATAAAAAAAGAGTTGTCTCTTAATTAAAGATTTTAATTTTTGTATTAAAATTTTTTATATCACTAAAATCTATGAAAATTTATTGTTGTATTTGACATATCATTATATAATATTTTTTAATTATAAATCCTATATTATAACAGATACGGGTAATGCATTTCGCAGTAAGTGAATGGCAATCAATGCATAGATTGTAGTATTTGACATATCAATAAATAATAATTTTTTTAATCCTATATTGTAACATATACATATTTAAAAACATGCAATGCACTTCGCAGTAAGTAAACAGCAATCAATGCATAGATTATTGTTTACTTACTGCAAATTGTAAGTAAACAATTTGCAGTAAGTAAACAACAATTATTGCATAGATTTTTGTATTTGATATATCAATATATAATAATATTTTCAAAAATCCTATATTATAACAGATACAAATTTAGATACCTGCAATGAACTTCGCAGAAAATGAACGACAATCAGTGCATAGATATTCCACCAAGCTGCAAAAGGGGTGATTATTGTTAGTATGCCGATGGCAGCGTTGAATGCTGATAAAAGAATTTTTGATCCTATAATGTCTGCAAGTTTGCCACCAGGTAATTGAGTGAAGAGGTATCCTCCGTAGCTAACTCCTAATATATAGCCCTGCATCTCTGAATTCCAGTCAAAATCACCTTGGTACTAGAAGATGTATAAATAAAATGAGCAAATTCACTGGAATAGGGTGAATCAATTATATCAATGCCACCAAACCTGAGGTAAATGTCACTAAAGAATAATATAATTCACTTTCTCATATAATTTCACAATATGATGCTATTGGAGTTTAATTTCATAATATAATAAATATGTAATTTGACCTAAACTATGGCGCAAACTCAAGATAATAGGACGAATCAATTAAACTAATGTCTCAGGACCTGAGAAAAACGAGTTTAAAGAATAAAAATAAAATTTGGCCTTTTCATTCATCTTCTCAATAGGGTGAATTTTGGGTTTTGTCTCATATTATATAATAATTACCAAATTTGATCCGAAATATAGTAAAAAATCAAGAGAATAGAACGAAACAATTGTGTTTATTAGTGTGCAAATTAATTAAATTTTTTTTTTAGATTTTAGGTAATAGTGCGGAAAAGTTGCCTTTAAGATTCAAAAACAATTTTAAATGTTTGGTTACAATATTACATTTTCTTAAAATGCAGCAAAAAGCTTGAAATTTGTAAAAATTTTGAAAAAAAGAAATCTTAAAAAGGACCTTTAAATTTTTTTAATAATTTTATTTTGGTAATAGGGCGTAAAAATTAGCTTTTAGGTGAATAAAAATTTTTAAAAAATATGATTGCACTATAACAATATTTTCAGGTACTACCAAAGCTTAAAGCTTGCAAAAAATTGAAAAAATTATAACTTTCATAAAAGATTGTAACGAATTTTTTTGTTCACATTATGTCTTACGAAAGATTTTATTTTTATGTGTAGGCATTACAACTGGAAACAATTATTAGTTACAGAGTATAATAATAAAAAAAATGCCAAATTTTCTTTCCTTAATTCTGTATCTTTAATGGTTACAAATGTTTGTTTCTACATCATTCATATTCACACATGAGTTATAGTTTTGTTATTATGTTTCTTTTTCTTGAGGTTGAACCAAAGAACACTCAGCCAACAGTCTCACAGCTCTTTTCACTGCTTACATGTGATAAGGAAGCCAGGGAAAGTCGATGATCGAGTTCCCTATACTATTTGGTTGAGCTTCAAATGCTTTCTGTATAAAGTTATAATTTCGTATTAGACCACACAGACGCTTGGTAGTTTCATCGCTTCTTGTCTTTGTGATGGATCTTGTTGGCTTGGCTTTTTTGCAAAGAAAAATATTGTTTTTCAGCGTTGTCATTGTAGCCAGTAATCGTTTCTGGTTCACTAATATTTTTGGCGCTCTTGATTTAATATCTGTTCTCTGTAAATCTTTATTCTTTAATCTTACTTACTTCTTTCTTCCTGAAAGCGCTCGCAATATCAATATTACCTATGGCCATTTTCCTGTTATATCATAAATCATTTAGGACCTTTTATTCCATAATGAGCTGTCTTATTTTAATACAACACTTCTCTAAATTCTGTGTGGTTGAAATTAAACTTATCTGAATATTATCTGTTTTTACACTTTAATAAATTCCCTTTTTTTATCATGATAAGCTATTATCATTAGTGAATTATTTTGCTTGTAGCAACGGGAATTGAAGCTATTGATTATATTTGTTTCCTATTATGAGAACTTAAGTGTCAAATATTTTTCTTAACAATTTTTCTCTGAAGCAATTTTGAGATTAGGTATAATATAGAAGTTAGCACTAGATTGGTCAGTAATGTATTCAATTTAAAGCAAATGACTAAATTTCCCAAAAATAGAGCACACCGATATTTGTTTAGTTTTCATTAATTTAGACTGAGCCATTTTTACTCCCAGCGAAGCGCAGGAGCACAAACTAACAATCATTAACGTTAATCAGTTGTATAATAGACTGATGGGAGACGCCAGTTCAACTGAATTCAGTTAAGCTATTGATTTGAAACCAGCTCAGTCCTTGTCACCGGACACAGACAAATCACAACCTGATCTCAATAACAACCACTCCAACGACGATTCAGTGCCATGCCAGTACAATAGTAAAACTGTTTTTAAACTTTTCTATTATATAACAAAGAATAATGAAAGCTTTTTATTTCATAACAGAGACATCCACAAATCCTTAACATTTGCAAAAAGTACATTTTTATGAAAGCGGTGTCAAAAGATATAATAATATCTTTACATAATTTTTATTTATCTTATGTATACCAAAAGGTAACTTTAACTTTCTATAACAAATTTAAAATCAGAAGTTAAATATTTCGTAAAAAATACTTTAGCATGTTGCAAAAATTTCAATCTTATGAAACTTCAGAGTCCTTGTGGCACCTCAAGACGCACTTCAATATTTTTAATATTTATAATTTATTTTATCTACACCAAAAGGCAACTTTTGCGTCTTTTTCCAAATAACAAAAAACTAAAATTGATTGTTCTGTTCCATCTGAATGTCTGTCTCAGAACTTGAGAAGAAGGATTCTAAGGAGAAAAAGAGAATTGTCTTTATTTTAGAATTTTTCTATATGACGCATTTTGAGTTAAATTTCTTATTTCAGAAAAGACTACATTTGATCCAAAACATGGCGCAGATTTGCCGCATTTTTTATTCTAACATGATTACGTTCGCACGTACACAAACACACACACCCAATATATATATATATATATATGTGTGTGTGTGTGTGTGTGTGTGTGTGTGTGGTAATGATATATTAAAATCTATTTTAAACTGAGTTAATTTCTTAATTTTTAGCTACATTCAGCGCATATTAATTTTATTCTAAAATATTTTCTTGTTTACTGATTTCATTACGCTATTTCTGTTTAATTTGTTCAATACGAGTTCTAAAATTGCTGAATTGTTTAAAAACTGACGAGTTCCCACACTCTGATTGATGGGAAAAATATTGCTGATCTAAACAAATTCTTTTAAAAGATCCCTAGGATTCCCTTGAATGTGATAAACACGTGATGAAAATCCCTGTTATATCCTATTAATAATCCCTCACAGTATATATTCATAGGGATAAAATTTTCCTTAGCTTTTAACTTCTTAGATGACACAACAGCTTAAAACTTCGTTATCATATGTTCACTATAAAATATCATTTTTAATGAAAAAAATATATTACTTTTTTGGGGGGAGGGGGGGGGGTTCTTGAAGAAACGTGAAATTTTCCAAACTTGCAATACTTTTGACCAGTAGTATATACATCATTTCATTATAACTTTCTTAATAGTAACAATTTATATTGCTAACTAGTAACTTAGATGTATTAGGTTGTTCGGAAAGTAATTTCGTTTTTTCCCGACAGAGGATTTAATTGTATTTTTCGCACCCAATTTCATACTTAAACCGCAAAATCATTTTATGTTTTAAAAGCTGATATAGCAAGGCTTGAGTGTGAAAAAGTGCAGCTGATTCTTCGCAGTAGTTTTTGGATGGTGCCCTTTTAAATATGGAGAGCAATAAACAGCATTTTCATCATTTTTTTCTTTTTTGCTATATAAAAGGTAAAAATGCTGTCAAGCCAGAAATAAATTAGCCAATATGTGTGGAGAAGATGTGTTAACAGTACATCAGTACCAGAACTGATTTGCAAAATTTTTCCTTCAAATGAGGAGGCCAAAAACCACCTCGATCAGTTTTTTTTACAGCAAAGACCAAAACTTTTATGAGCGTGTAATCATGTTACTACCAAAAATATGGCAAAAGGTATTAGACCAGAATGGCAATTTTATAATTTAATAAATAATTTATTCATTAAACGAAAATTTCTTTTCATTTTGACAAAAAAAAAAACGAAATGACTTTCCGAACAACCCAATAAATAAATTTATCTTTTTCCAGATTGCCGTGAGGAATTCTTTTATTTTTTTGTTACCGTTTTTAAAAAATTAGAGCCACTGTTTTATGATAAGAGCAAAAGTATTAAGGATGATAAAACATAATTGATATCGCCTTTTTTGCAATAATTGATTATCGCCGTAACCCATTTTTCCATGTAATTCAAATGTCTCTTCTCTGCATAAACAGAAGAATTGTTACAACTATTGTTACCCCAGACAGATAATTTTCAAAATGAATCCGGCTTATAGTTTTAAATGCATAACCTGCAAGAATACATTGATGTTCGGATAAATAACGTTTTTAGCATTGCAATCACTCAACTTATAAGCTATATATTTATTTATTACTTCTATAAAGAGCCTTAAATAAAAACATTTACTTACTGTTGGTCCTTCAATGATTTTTTCATAGGCTGATGGAAATGGGCAAGAAACTGCACTGCCGTTGTGATCGAAAGTTTCATTTGGTTGTTTGTGCTTTACCATCGCAACAATGGTTACACTAACAACCGACCTGTTTGCATTTACAAAAAAGCAATTAAAAAATCCTAGAATTGCTACTATATGTCTCTTTCCTAAGCAATATGATCCGTTTGCTGAAATACAAATAGTGTGAATTAATAACTGAAATCTCCGTTTCTTTTAACTTTTTTCAAAATTTACTTAAGTAACAATTGATGGCCAATACAATAAAATATTCTCAAAATAATCTGCAAAAATTATTCACTCTGCATTTATTAATTATAAGTATTAATTAAAGTAAGAAGAGAAATAATTGCATAATAATTTTAGTCATAAGTTTTAGTACATTGTTTGCTACTATCAAATGGGTAATATTTCCGGTGACAACTTCTTTTTTTAAGAAATTCGTGTTTATGAGGCCTCAACTATATTGTATAATATATGACTTGGTTAAATTATTTAATTTTATCAGTTTCTAGCTTATTTTGATTTCCAATGACAGCTCATATAATCAACATAGAGGTCACTTAATGCAAAAATCACGATTAAAAGATGTTTCACACTGAAAACAGTGTAAAATATTCACAAAACAATGTGTTGTAGTGATGCTCAGTGCAACAGGATATCTTATGAAAATGAATGTTGCACATTTGCGACGCAGTCCTGTAGGAACTGTGCCAGTCCCTCATATGTGATAGAAGATGCGACACACGATTTGTAAAATGAGCTATTTTATTTTTAGTGTTGGAATGAATTTTATATCATTATCAGTAAAACATTCTAGTAAATTGATAAGTAAATTTAAATGCATTTCAAATACATTCATACCATGAAAAGACCTATAAAAATTGATCATATCCATTTAATAGAATTTAATAAATCCTTTCAACTTTTTATGTAAACGGATACTCTTTGAAAACATTTATGGAGATATAAAATATAAATTCATTGAAAATGTTAAGCGAATATATATTATGGAGGTCTTACATTATATACCGTTTCAATGTATTAAGTATTTTTGAAACAGGAACAACAAATTCAGGATCATTAAACTAGATGCAATGATTTACTCCAGAAATATTATCAGTTGTTACTAGTTGATGAGTAATAAGCTTGATTCAGATTCATTGGAAAATTAATGAATTATCTCCACTGGTTTGTTATCTGAACTTTTCACTTATTAAAATTAGGACTTTTAGTATAAATATCATATTCAGGTTATTAAACCTTATACAATAGATCCAGAGCAACGATTGACAAGGGAATTAATCTCTCAGTAATTTAATAGTTTATGGCTCTTAGATGCAAATAATAATAGTTTAGGAATATTGTCGTAAATGTAAACAGTAATGGCTTACAGATTGAAATCGCAGTAGCAATCGACAATGGCTTAAGAACATGGAGTAACATATGGCTTTACGATTGATTGGGTGGTATCAACTGCTGTAAAAGAAGAGGTAATAGAACAAGTTGTTGTTTTATTTTTCACGGAGACAATTACAAGGCAATTTGAATAATTATACTTATTCCGTCTTGTTGCAATTTAAAATTGTATAAGAGAACATTGTGTGTTATTCCTGCACTATATGAATCAAGGAGGTGATATATTTAGATGACAAATTAAATTTTATAATGTGGATGAATTCTATTTGAATTCTTCATTACTTAGATTTGCTATGAACCTGGTATTATAATTTGACATCTATTCGATTATATACTTGTAGGTCTTTGGCTCGAATTTTCATCAGAGAACTCAATGCCTTATGGATCAAGCTCGTAATTTCATTACCCTAAACTCGCTTTTATAATCAAAAATATTTGAATTCTTTATCATGCAGCTGTTACATAAAATGAGCTGAATCCATTTCCTTCGATATATTCTTTAATATTTTTAAATTTTGCATGAGGAAATCTCCAGAAATCTTAAAAACAACGTAAAATATAAATAAATAAAATAAAAACAGATTTAAAAGTGTTATTGATAGACTTGCATTCTAGAATATGTTCTTACTTACTCATGTTCCTTTCTGACGCAACTGAATCTGTATTCTTTAATATTTTTAAATTTTGCATGAGGAAAACTCCAGAAATGTTAAAAAATGTAAAATATAAATAAATAAAATAAAAACAGATTTTAAAGTCTTATTGATAGGCGTCCATTATAGAATATGCTCTTACTTACGCGTTTTCCTTTCTGACGCAACTGAATCTGTATTTTCTGACATATTTTTTGCATTAAAACTATATTTCCTTCTTTTCCTTTTAATTTTACTCATTATTCCTTCGAACATTCTTCCAGGAGCATTTTTAATTCTGTCAAAAATCATGATTCCAAATTTTCCTAGAGAATTGTACCTGGAAAAGTAAGTAATCAGATTGATTTAACAGCTTGGAATCTATGATTACAAAGAGAGATAAGATAGAGGTTTAAGTTTTTAGTATTTAAATTTTTACTTATGTTGTAAATTAACTTTACGAGATGGTGCTCTGCATTCTTCCAACGATAGCCTGAGTGCCGAGGTCAGAGGTCACAAAGCAGTTGTGAGAGAGGCGTCAGCCGAGAATGGTGTGACCGGAGCTCGAAAAAGACATTATTCTCTGAAAAAGGCCGAAACTGGAATTCTTGAGTAGAAGAATTCATCTGCAAATGCCCAATCTACCACGAATAGGTGGGGAAGATCATTTGTATAGCATCAATTAAGCATCTTCATGCAATATAAATCTCTTCTTCATCATAAATTCATATTTGTAAAAATAATGATAATGCTTATTTGTTTATCAAGAAATAAAATGATTAAGTTAATCTTAATAAAATTAGTCCATTCAGGTTAGCTTAATTGTTTTATTTCTTGCTCGTATGTATTAAAACTCGTCATACCCACATTTATCATACAATAGATTGGGGAGTCAATACCATAGATTGTGGAATTTTCTTGAAGTCTCTTAATATCATAAAGCCTTTGCAAAAATTATCATTGCTATGAAAAATACTTTCAAACCATCTAATAAAATCTGTTAAAAAGAAATAAAGAATTGTTTTTTTTTTATATATTGGAAGAGGTTAACAAACAATGATAAGACATTTTATTAATATTTAACTTTGTCTTATCTTCTACCATCAAGAGTTTCAATTTTTATAAACGAGCATGATTATCATAATCTTTTGTTATCCATGGATGATTATCATATTCTTAACTTTCTACTTTTTAACTCTTCGTCGTTTAGAGATGGAGCTGTACGGTAGAAGTGTTGTTTATTTCTAACAAGACTGTCAAAAATCTCATTTGCTGTCCTGTAGTGGTGATTTATAGAGCAAGAGGTAAAATGGTTGGTCTTTGTTACGTCATTTTGTCTAGTATTCTAATCATATATATAATATGCTGCAACCAAAGGATCATTCTCGGGGGTTTGGTTTTAAAGATGATAAAAATTCCTGGAGTTAATCCCGCGTGTACAGGCTTCAACTAACAACAAAGTATGCACCATGATCTTCATTAAAGTAATTTTCTTATGAAGAAATTTATTAACACTTTTACCATTGATGAACTACATAAAAGTTTGAACTTTTGTCATAGTGTTATATCTGAAGTTGAACTGCAATATCTGAAGTTATATCTGAAATTGAACATAACCTGAAAATCCTAGAAATTATGTCTGATCAAAATGTCCTACACACCCATAGAATTCTATTTAAGAAGCGTTCAGCAAATGTAAAAACAAAATCTATATTTAGTTTAATGTTAAGATAATAATGCAACAATATTATTTTAGTGGTAAAAAATTCTTGTATCTATCTATCTATCTATCTATCTATCTATCTATCTATCTATCTATATATATATATATATATATACATATACATGTATATGTATATGTATATATATATATGTATACATATATATTTATATGAATGTTTTTAAAACCTTATAACTTATTTTACTCCAATATATTTACTTAGCAGGTTTTATGACAATTAATCACTTTATAAGAATAAATTTAATGCAGGTTATATCTATTTCAGAATATCTTTTCATATTTGTATCTTATAACTTTAAACAAGCAATTCTTGCATTTATAAAAATTTCATCTGGAAAATAACACTAACGATTAGAATTAATAAAAAAAATTAGATAAGATTTTGTTTTTAAGTTTATCTATATAGTTGTCTTTCCTGAAGAATAGAGATTTTTACACACAAAAAAAATCTCTTTGTACTAAACTATTAGAGCCTTTTTCTATCTGCTCTCATGTTGATAATGCCTTACAGCGACCTTTTGGATTCGAATTTACCATGGTAAAACTATATTGAGTGTAAGTTTAAAAATGGTAAAACTGAAACTGAGTACAAATTCAAAAATATAAGTAATGATAGATAAATTGTAAAATGAATATTGTTATACAGGAGATTATTTCGAATAACATGTTGAAATAAGAGCCTTTATGATTTTTTTATTATTTAAATGATCATTTTATATGTAGGTAAAATTCAAAAATAATATATAATCAGTATGAATTCGTATCTATATATATTCTAAAAATCACACACACACAAGCAAACTGCTGAGAGCATTTGGGTCACACTGATAGTAATTTTTTGAAATAAGAAAATTTGTAGTTTAGATAAAATAATTTCGTGATTTATATAAATTATTTAGATAAAATATAAATATATTGTATATTGCTTTAATATATCATTGAATTTCCATGGTCCTATTGTTTAAATTTAGAGTAACTGTTGTAAATAAATTGAAAGTGCTAAAGTTATAGCTTAAAATAACTTAATCGATAACTCAATTAACGATTCATTTATATCGATTTCTCATGAATGAATTAACGATTCATTTATGAGAAAACCAGCTTAATATAATATTAATATCAAAACTATAAAAAACGAAAACAAAACACTGCATATTAAAATTATGTGTACTTTCTGAACTTCGCCTAAAAATAACTCTGCTGTGAAGATAAAATCATATTCTTTAATAGTAAACATAAAAAGCATTTACCACTTACTTTCTACACCATTCATAGAGATCCAAACGAAGAAAGTCGGTGGTAACAAAAAAAAATCCAGTTCGTAGATGTTTATATGAGCGTAATATCACACATTGTTTTTATGAATTATGTCCATACATTGTTCCTTTTATTATGTAGTTGCGTCATTAAGCAACATCCCAAAATACATCTGGTGCTATTTTTTGCATTTAACACATAATCTCCCTTTATTATTGCACAAGCACGATTGTAAAAAATGTTTAGAAGAATCCGTTAGAAAATTTCATCCAAGAATAAAATAATGGATTTTTTTGTATTTATTTTCATATCTGCACGTCTATTTCAATGAATCTAAGACTTCGTAAATTCTTTTTATTTCTAAAGCGAATGCATAAGAATAAAAGACAAAAGATAATAATATATCTATAATATATACACTTTCATTGAGATACGGATTATTTGAGAAGGAAAATCGAGGTTCTTAGACAAAAGTGTAAGTTTATTTCAGTAATACGTACGGAATAATCGATGCATTAATTCTGCATTGATTCATTAGGAACTCTATTTAAATAACAATATGAGTCACCAAAGTCAACGCTTCATTAAACGTCACAAGATTAATTTTTTTTCTGACAAGAGAGTACGTTTATATCAGTGTAGTGAAAGAATAATTGATACATTTAATTTTGTATTTATTCACTCTATTTAAATGAAAATATGAATCACCAATGATCAATGCTTCGCTGAAGATCATTAAATTAGTAGGTTTTTTACACGAAAGTGTGTAGGTTTATATCTGTAATGCGTAAGGAATAATCAAAGCATTAAATTTTGCATTTATTCTCTAATAATTTAAATGACAATATGCATCGCTAAAAGTCAATATCTCATTAAAGGCCACTAGATTAGTTTGTTTCTATGGCAAAAACATTAGTGCATTTCATAAATGCGTAAGAGATAATTGATACATTTAATTTTGCTTTTATTCACTTGTAATTCTTTTTAAATGACGATATGACTCCCTAAAAGTCACAAGATAAATTTGTTTTTTAGACAAAATCGTAAGTTTACCTCAGTAAAGTATCAGGAATAATTGATAACTTAATTTTGCATTTATTCACTAGTAACTCTATTGAAATAATAACACGAGTTACTAGAGATCAATATATTAATATGCTTTTTATATAAAAACGTGAGTTTATATCATTAATATTGACGGAATAATCGTCACATTTGATTTTGCATTTACTCATTAGTAACTACACTTAAATAAAATTGTTTGTGTTAATTTGGTTACTGATTTAACCCAAATAAATTTCTCAAAATCTCGTTAGATTTCAACCCAAATACATGTCTAAAAAATTGTTTAGTGTCACTTTGTCTGTTCTTCAAAGTGGTATTTGTTTTGCTGTGAAAAAAAATCGCTTAAAAATGAAAAAAAAAAAAAAAAAAACTGAGCTAATTCGTACATTTAAAAACCAGTCATCAATGAGCGAAGAATAGTATATATATTTAATATCGAATCATTGACAAGTAAGTTGATCAAAATAACGAAATCTTACCAATTAAACCAAAATAATTTCTCAGAACAAATAAACAAATCCGAAAAACAAATATTTGGATTTATATATATATTTGCTTGTGAAAATGATGATTAAAAAAAACTTCGAACTAGACGGATGAAATTTAGTATATGGAACTTCGAATAAATTTTTCGATTTTTTTTCGAATTTTATACAATTATATTTAGATTAATTTTTTTAGTTATTTGAACATTTAAAAAAATCTCGGTAATTTTAAAACGTATACTGGCAGAAGGGTATAATTTGTTACACAGACTTATCATTTAAAATTTTTATAAAATTTTGAACAAAATCGGTCTCTGGATTGATCATCTGTTTGTATGTAATTTGATGCAAATGCAAACGCTATAATTACTCGTAAAAATGCAAGAACTTGCCTCAATAGAATTCATTATATCTTCTTATGGCTTCAAACGGAGTTTAGCATCTAATTTCAATTTATAATCGTCGGGAAAAAGGCATCAGAAATAGCTCCATAGATTGTATAAAATTGTTAGATTCATATGAATATTTACTCAAGGTTCAGAATTTTACGTGGTGTGGGGAAGGAGTGAATTTTGTTGGTGAGCATGTCAGAAAGTTTACAGGAGTTTATTCCAGTTGATATCTATCTATATGTCTATCTGTCTATCTATCTATCTATAAGGATTTAAAAGTTATTGGAAGCAGATGGCAGGTTCGAAAACATTGAGACTTTTCATTTTAAAATTCGCTTTATTCCAACTCAGGAGAAAGGCTGGCGTATTTACAAGCAGCGTGGACAAGCAGAAGTGGCGGAAAAGGGAGAAATTAATTTTCCCTACAGAATATTTTGGAATGAAGTTACTATGGGCTAAATTAAGATAAAGATTTAGAAATTAATTAGGATTTAAATTAGATGTCAGATTATCATATATATATATATATATATATATATATACACCAAGTATTTAACACAATAATGAACAAATTCATTCCATTATGTGCTTAAATGATGATTTAATAAAAATTTACATTACGCTTTACTAATTACTAAACGCTTTAAAAAAGCAATATTATCATAAAAATAAGCAAAATTAACTTTATTATGCTTAATTGTGTAGTGGCTTATGTGATAATTCCTTTACATATAATTAACATGCTAATTATTAAGCTTAAATCTATTGAGCAATTTCAGCCATAAAAATCGATCGGAAAAAATACTGGTGTTAGATGGAATTCAATACTTAAGAAATTACACCTCTCCATTTTTGTTATAATAATTATTCAAGGGGAAAGATATGTGCTCAAAGCTCAACCGGAATTTTATGTCGCCAATGTGTAAAGAATAATCTACAGAGTTTAAATTAGCTTAACGGTTAAACCTAATAAATTATTATAGTATTATAATATATTAATCATTATAGTTAAACCTAATTAATTATTATAGAGTCTCAATAGATATCACTACATGTGCGATCATTAAAAAGAAATAAAAAAAGAATTTATCATCTTTCAGAATAATTTCCAATCTAGTAACTAAAGAAAATATCACATTTCATTACGAAAGGCTTTTATTTATGCATTGAAAAAGCAGCACAATTTTCTACTTAAAAGTCAAATAAAATCCTTTCTACTAAAAGTCAAATAAAAACTTCGCAATAAAATGCGAAAGTTTTTATTACTTTCCAGATGACTTTAGGAGTGCATTCCCCCCCCCCCCAATATTTTGTCATTGTATATACTCTAAAAATAATACTCCACAAAATACTTTCAATTGAATTCTTGATATTTTTCGTCCTTTTTTCAGTGAAAATTCTTTCTATCATGTTTATTTCCAATGATTCAAAAACTAATTTTTAAAAAGCTATAGATTATTTGAAATTTATCTTCATCCTATCGATTAATTAAAATTCCTACTCTTGCAATTCGTCCATATGGATGTTATTTTTCGCATAATTCGAGTTTTTTTCTCCATTTCATTTTTTTAGTGTTTTCAATTTTTCATGTAAGTTATTGAAATTATTTTTCATATCATTTGAATGATGAACTCAAATGTCGTATGAAAAAATATATTATTCCACATTCACTACCATATAAATCTATTCCCCGCATATGATTAATATATCTATAGTTAATATAGGGATGAGTTTCCGATTATATGTACTTCATTTAAATCTGTTTGGCCGATCTTAATGAGCATTTTGTGTGATCTATAAAGCATTTAAATTCCAAAATTTAAATATTTTATCTCACAGGCATCTATTCATAGAGAACGTATTGTAAGGACCAAATTAAGAGCAGGGATTTCGACCATTCTCCCTGTTTTTAACCTCCTTGAATCGGGAAAACAAATTTTTAGAATTATTTTATCTGTCGCTTTCTTTATAATTACGATAAATCTAAATATTTGTTGTTGTTACCCAAGGCACTTTACAAGTCTTCTGACAGAAAGCTGCCAATGAGCTTCTCTTGTTTGTTCAATAGCGCCAACTAGGGCTAAGAGTATTTTATCATCAAATGCTTTGTCAATTTTTATCAAGTTTATCTAAGTTTTCAAACACATAGTATATTTTTATAACTTATCAAAGATCATAAGAGGATCTTATCATTAAAAAAATTATACTAAGAAATAGATCAATTATTTTGTCAAGCTCAGCTCAGCAGATTTTTGTAAACGTAATCTTTCGAAAGTATACATATCTTCCTTTCATTTTTTCATCCATAAATTTCTAAGCAAAATTTTTTCATCAACAGAAAAAGAAATAATTTTTTCGTAGATGACTGATTTTCTGTTCATATACTTATTATTTCACTTTCCCTTTTTTATCACCATTATGAAGTAGCTTATTTAAATTACATTTCTATGAAATATTTATTTAAATCTTTGGGTTTGATGGGTTTCAACCCATTACACATTTTGTTTAATTTTTTTGTGCATGTTGGGATAGATTTTAAACTATCTCGAAAAGTTGCTTATGCTCATGTAGCCTGATAAGCTTTTAAAGACTTTTTCATCCAGAATGGAATGCTACATATTAACGGTAAAAGAGTAAATAAGCAAAATAATATTAATTATTATTACGAATCAAAACGGATCAGAAATCATGTGTGTTGGTGCGGCTAAGATTGGAGAATAATTTGATGTATGGATGTTGAATTCTGTAAGATCGGACTCACAACGTGATGATTCGTAGTCGAGTAACAAGACCACTTTACAAAAGTTCCACGTTCGTGTCCCGAGTTTGTTAACTGGCTTATAAGCTTCACCACAGTTGCATCTTGGCCATAATGGTATGTGTTTATTATGCAATAAAAAACGATCAATCAATAATCTAAAAAAGCATGTTATTTACTGATTTTAAAACTGTGAAGGGTGGTACAATATCTGTTCCACACTGTGAAAAAGGAATTATTGAAATTATTATTTTTTATTTTGAATAATATTTTAAATTAAACAATTGAAAGGAATGTTTTTTCCATTTTTCTCTGTTATATAAACATTTTTTTAATGTAAACCTTGCGTTTTATTCGTTTTGTGATTGGTAGACAGCGAATCCCTTTAGCCATGATATTTGAGGTTTGTTACATAGTATGCTCTGAAATATTTGAGGAGAAAATGTTGTTACGTTTAAAACAATATTATTTGTTAATTTTAGTTTTAGATACACCATTTATGGAAGCTATGCACCGGAAAGTTATTTACAAATAAATAGCTTTCAGGTTTGTTTATCTATTTCAAATAACAGAAAATTTTGAAATTTTTGCTTAGCAGTCATCTGAGTAATACATGTGTTAATTCTGCATTTTAATTTAAAATAGTAGTGGGATAACCAACAATATTAAATAATAAAAAAAATGAAACCTGCAATCGTAAATTTCAAGTTATCATGTGAGAACATTACTATTTTTTAAGTTATTGTTTGTCTTAATTAGTTTAAGTCATTAACCAGTTTAAACCGGTTTAAAACAATCACGAGACATCTTTATCTTTATATCTCTCTCTATATACTATATCTAGTTTTTGAAACTTTCATTTTCAATTTTTCTAGGTGGCAAACAAAGTTTTGGAGCTCGACCGATTTTGAGATGCGAAAAACCAATCGTTTTTCTAAATATTAACGCATACTTAATACGATAGTCTCGTGATTTTTTCAAACCGGTTTAAACTATTTAATAACTTAAATAAATTAAAACAATTCTTAAGAATTCAAAGAATGTATAATTTGGAAATAAAGTTGCCAATTTAGTTGGCAATAAATCGCTAAATGTGACAATCTGCATTATTTTCATATAACCTTATTTTAATTAGTAGAAACTGTCCCAGAACCAACAATCTTTATCATTTAAACAAACAATATTTTAACTTGTTTGGTTTATTTTTAAGAAACGTTATACGAGTTAGGTAATAACACTGCAATTTTCAAGGGGAAAACTAAAAAATGCAGATGGTAGATAATTCAAAATTTATATTGTGAATGCCGACTCCAAAATAAAACTACAATAGCATATGATAGATATTTCAAAGGCTATATTATGAAAGCCAACTCCAAAAAAAAAAAAAAAGATAAATAAGTCAATTTATTGCCCTCATATTTTAAGGCTTCAACAATTTATTGTCTTCAGATTTTGAGGTTCCCGAATCCTCAAGTAAAAACAATATCATGTTATCACATGACAATATGGAAAAAATGCCAAGAAAATAGGAGCCAAAATCTGCCAATTTGAAAAGAAAAACTGCTATGTTTAAGACAAATCGTGAAAAATTGAATCAATATTCAGGCACTAGACATATGAGAAAAGAATGTTCTCATTGTGGGACTTTCATTTTTGAAATGGAAGTAGGCCGAATGGCAAATGTATGTTTTCCTCATGGAAAGACAAAGCCGCCAGCATTGAACTAATGACCAATGAATTTTAAAAATTGGCTACCTGGAACTAACATCGGGTGTAATATCGTTTATCAATAATGTCGGATAACATCGAGGTTGGTGAACAAAATCTAGCAAGGAGCGAAATAATCTAGTTTTATAATAAAAAAATTCTTCTTCAGCAATTTTTTATTTTCTTTAAACTTGTATGTTTCAAAGAGTCAATTAACAAAGAAAACAATGCATATGAGAGAAATCTAACAAAAATAAAAAACTATTAACAAGTTATTGTACTTACCAAACACCTGTTTCTCTTTTCACTCTTATTTTGCAGGTACTTCTATTTATAGAATTAAGTTATACGTTTTATATAATATGAACAATCTTCTTTTTTCAGAATTGCAACACATAATTTTGATTGTCAAGAACATTTTCGTTTTCTATTTTAAAAAAGGAGCAGGATTTGATCGTAAAATAGTTACAGAAGTTTCCATATAGCAAGATTTGAGAATAATTGTTAAGAGCTTAAATATTGTATTAAGTAGGTAAAATCGTATACTTACCTGAAACGCAAATCACTGCTTCGTGTATTCAATGCTGTGAAAGAATGATTTGCATTAATTTCGCGATTCTCGCCGGTTGAATGATTGTGTAGATTTTCAATGTCATCGATGCATGTAGAGAATTATATTAAAAAATACAACAACTTCTGTGTTTTTTTAGATAAAAGGTTTCATTTTTTAAAAACCGAGAATTATTATATAGGAATAATTTTATTTCCTTTAAGAACTATTAAAAATTGGTCCAAAAAAGTTAAATAGTTTGTTTTTGTAGAATTTTAAATCAATTATTAACAATGAGCTTAAGTCCATATTTATTTAATTTAATGATTATTTATAGAAATACTTTATTGTCATTCTGTTTAATGTGATAAAAATAAATTGTAATTTTAATAGTTTTTAAATAACAAAAATTTACTCTTCAATAAAATTGCTACTTTACAAAAATGACGCAGGCAAATTTTTGTATTATTTTAAGATTTTTGATTTGTTTCAAAAATGATAATTTATATAAAGATTTGATTGCATATTATTATTATTATTTTGCAAATACTCAAAAGTATTGAATACATTTTTATAATTACTGAATTTTAGTATTGCGAATGCAAATGCTTGTCATTTTCCTTTACGGAAATATTGTTCAATACTTTTTATAAGATTTTTTTAAGATTATAAAATTGAAAATTTATCGAGTTATTGTCAATTTTAAGGTTTATATAGAAAATATTGAGTCGATTATTGGTCAAATTGCAGAATCACTTTATAGAATATTATTGGTCAAATTGCATGGTTTGATTTTTCTTAATTAAGTCTTTCAAATGCCATTCATTCACTTCGGGTGGAAAATTTTGTATGTACTTAGAATACTTTCTGTGATAGGTGTAAGTTCTGTTCTCTAACTTAGTATTCTCATTTTAACGATGGTTGGCCAGAGATGAAGCTTAAGAATTGTTGTTTTGAAAAACAGCGAAATGTGTTAACTGTTTGAACGAGCAGTCAATTTTTTCAATTAGATCATATACCAGACATTTTATCGTTCAATAGAATACCAATTTTTCTGGAGTACTTAACAGTACAGATTTTCTTTTAGGATGTTTTAAATGTAAAATTTGAAGTTTTGAACAAAAAAGTACCGATATACCCATAAAAAATACCATTATTTCATTTCTTTTATTTACCATACTTGATAACCAGATTATGGAAACAATTTTTTTGTGTACCGTAGGTTTCAGTAAGTATTAAGTACATTTTGAAAAAAATCCGAAGTTTTGCTTATTAATGAAATTTATTATTAGATCAATAATGAAATTTTGCTAACATTTTATTTTTAGGTTTCAATTTTAAAACCAAGCATTATTCAAATCTTGTTTAAATGCTTCCATTTTTAAATAATGTATCTCCTTCTACTAAAATATATTATGGGATGTACAATGATAAAAGCAGAAAATCAGGAAAATATCTAATATAATAAACAGAACATGAACAGAACAGGTGTTTGAGTTATATATCTTTCAAAATTTAACGAGGAAAAATATTCTTCAAATGAAATAAACCAAAATAAAATTATATGAAATATTTAATCAGAACTTTTTTCAAATTATTGATCCATCAAAATCGCTGGTGCGGCTTGTTCCAAATACAAATAACTCAATAATTTCATGCGCAAATTACTTTTAAATATATTATTATAAATTTTGGACTATTTTATTAACAGCAATAATATATATCATTCAAAATTCCTAGTTCTATTGAACTGACAACTGCTATTAAATAGAATGTCATGAAATCTCATCGACGAATCATGACATGTTACATGGTTCGGCAATAAGATTTCATCTTACAATTTTGCTGGTAAGAAATCCAATTCCGTAGATGATATGCCTTAAATGTATAATTGATGCACACTCATTCAGACACGGAGAGTCGATTTTCTTTTTCTCGCTTGACTTGGAAGCTTGGAAAGAGGATGGCAGTTGATACAGCGATTTGCATTAATCATCTAGCCATACCTAAAAATTACTATGTCATCATAATGTAATCCTAATGTTTCTTTAAATTAAGGAATTAACTATTTATTACAATGCTAATAGATGATATGTCTAGCGTGTATAATTGATGCACACTCATTCAGGGGCCGCGGTGGCCTGGTGGTAAAGTTTCGGCTTTGGAACTGGAGGGTTTCAGGTTCGAGACTCGATTCCACCGAAGATCCGTCGTGTGAGGGGGTCTCTTGCACGTTAAATCTGTCAGGCCAAACGTCCTCCCGCTGGTGTGGTGTGGTGTGGAGAGGGGGGTGCCACTTCAGGTGTCGTCCTCGTCAGCTGACCGTGGTTCAAAATTACGAGGTCCGTCCCCAAATAGCCCTCGTGTTGCTTTAAACGGGACGTTAATATAACTAAACTAAACTAAACTAAAGCACACTCATTCAGAAACGGTCGATATTCCTTCACTCCTCTTAGAAAATTGAAAAGAGGATGTCAGTTGATCCAGCAATTCGTCTTCGTCATTTAGATATGCCTTAAATTTACGATTTCATTACAAATAATCCCAATGTTGCTTTAAATTGAGGAGTTAACTATTTATTACAGCATTAATATTCTATGATATAGTATTTTGCCATCACAAAATTGACATAAAATTGTTTTAAAATGGGGAATCAACTATTGATCCCAAAACAAATATTTTATGATCTATTACGATATCATTGCAAAATAACCCTAGTATTGCTTTTAATTGGGGTATTAACTATTAATTACAATACTAATATTTTATAATATTATCGAAAATATTTTATGACCTTTTCCAATATTTCATCCTACATTTTCAAACAGATTATTGAAACTGCAATCATTTTGAAATCGCAAATTTTTTGGTATGGTTGAATGGTTTTCGTCAATTCAGCTACCATGTTATAGGGGATTTTAATAATCACAAAAAATGACTAGTCTTTCGTATATATCCTTTTCTTTAAGGAGGACTGATATTGGGTATTTATAAGATGTTAATTGACCTAAAAGTAATCGGATAAACAATAAAAATAATTCCTTACGCCAAGCTGGAAAAGCAGATTCAGTTACATCTATCAGGCAATATAAACTGTTAGTATTAGAAACAATCAAATGTTAGGGCTTGAAAATCTTTTTCAGCCCCTAAATTCTAATGTATTGCAGTTATCGAAAAACTTTAAAAGCAAAAGCTGTTCGTCTTAATGAGGCTCTCATTTGTCTGTTTGGATTTATTTTTCTACCATCAGTATTAAGAAACTTGCGGCGAAATAAAAATTTCACAACCCTGCCATTTCCACCTCCACTAAATTAGATGGATCATTTACGAACTAGATCGACATTTTTCATTTCTAATAGTATATTGCAAGCCAGTTAAAAACTAAATGAAAATGTTGAAACCTTGTTTATAAGACAGCATGGGTGAAGCGTCAGAAACTATACATATATTGCATATCTATACATATATAAACTATTTAATGAAGGGTAGTTTTGTGTACTAGAACCCTAATGGGTAGAGATATGCAGACATTTTCCTAAAGTCGTGTCACAAGAACCATTGCAACGAGTAATACACCTATAAGAATCTATCTAATAGTTATATAAAAAGAATTTTCTTCTTCTTATTTTTAAATCAATTTTATTTAAAAGAAGATCATTTTTTTTCGTAATTCACATAAAGATATAAAATACTTTTCTCAATAATTATACATACTAGTTCTCAAAATGTGAACCTTTTCAATTACATATGAGTGATAATGTTCATTTGATATTCAGAGTCTAATTCAAATGTATCTTTGCTTTCTATTTTATGTATGGGTTCAGGTAAGGGATGGTTTCACGGTTGTCTTTTGGTTGGATCAAATACACAAAAAATTATTCTTGAACTCACGTAACTGTATATAAATTGTTTTCAATTCACTTATGATGCGTATTTAATATTCAGACTCCAGTTCTAGTGTATCTTTGCTTCCCGTTTTATGTTTCGCTTCAGGCGAAGGATCGTTCCACGGTTGTACTTAGGTTGAAGCAAACACACGAAAACGCTTCTTAAGCTTATTTAACTGCTCAATTAACTACTCAAATAATGAATCGTTACAGTTCACATATGAGTGAGTAAATAAGAATGTTTATTTGATGTTCAGTGTGTATTCGCTTTTCATTTATTTTCGGCTTCAGATGAGGGATCATTCCACTGTTGTATATCGTCTAAACCCAATGCACAAAAAAACTATTCCTGAGCTCAGGTAATTGCACATATAAGTACTAAAAATGTGAATTTTTTCGATTCACATATGAGTAACAATGTCCAGTTGATACTCAGAGTCTAATTCTAGTATATCTTTGCTTTCCGTTTTATGTTTGACTTCAGTTGAGGG
>JAPMOQ010038165.1:2442137-2456327 GCA_026543055.1 Argiope trifasciata
TAACACCAATGCATATCCAAAAGATATTATTCCATTGTTCAATAGTTTGCTGTAAAAGGAAAACAAAAAAACTAAAATTTTGTAAATAAATAATATTTTGAAAAGTTTAGCAACTTTTGGTTAATGAAAAAAAGTATCAAAAATAGTCCAAATATTAAACAAAAAAGTTATCGCATTGATATAAAGTCTAATCCAGTAAATAGCAATATCAGCTCAAAAGTCAATACTTCCCATATACTACTGTGAAGAAAGAATGATAAAATATCATATAATTTTTTAAAATTAACTACACATTTATTTTGCTATCATGTAATTAATAATAACCACAGTTAATATTTAAATAATCTGTAATTATTAATAATAACAGCCATTATGATAAATAAATTAATCACTGATGGAGAAAATAATTGGTTTATCATACAAGACAAAAAAAATTCAATTATTAAATATGCAGTGTTAGTTTTATTTAGGTTTCAAAAACCATTGCGATTATTCTGGGATACCAGAAGTTGTTAATTAATCATCGGCTGTAAAAGTAATTCATTGCAATTTCCATTTATAGTGAGCATGAATATGCTTTATGATTTTTAATTCCACTCTATTATTTGCTATGCTGTAAGTCTTTTTCAGTCGATAATACGCATCAAATATTTGATACGTGTAATTTACGAAAGCAGTTTTCATTAAATTTTTTTTTCAATTTTTGTTTGATCTAACTTCTATTCTTTGGCGATTAAAACAGTTGTCCATTGAAACTATCAACAGGAAATCAGATATCGAAATTGGTCGTTCCAATCCCTTACGAGAAAGTCAAGGGCCATGTCACTTGAATATTTGTCTTGTGTTCTCATAAAAAGACACATTGAATATTTGCCTGCTCTCCTGATTAGAAGAAATGATTTTAAGAACAAACCTGAATTAGAATGTTAGTATGCGTACAGCAGAGACAAGTAGAAATTTTAACGATTGATGTTTTCTAACAATTTGGTTGATCAGTGCACATAAAAAGACGCTTTAAATAAGAATGTTGAGATTTAAATATATAAAATATTGGAATTTTTTATGGATAAGTTTTGACTTATTTTAATACACAAATAAACTTTTACTTAAAAATATGTAAAATTATGTAAATATATAAAATATGTATTAAAAATATTAAAAAACAAACCGTAATGTCAAATTCAAAGTAATTTTATCATATACTTAAAAAGTAAATAAAAAATATCACAATTATCAAATTTAAAATTTAACAAAATAATGAAAACAAGTGATAAAAAGTTATAAAAAGTCAATGTCAATAAAATCGTTTTCAATAAAGAGAATATTTACAAATTAGTTGATATTTATAAATATGTCTCCATCATATTGATGGCAACTATGTCTAATTTATAAAAAGGAATTTTCGTTCTTGTTTTATGCGCTGCTGTACAGTTCATCCGGTTGTGACAAAACTTTGCTAATTTATTGATTGCGTTTGCACAGTGTTTATAGGCTGTTATATCAAAGATATTAAAATGAATATGCGGGAAGAATCGAGACAACAGTTCTTAATGGCAAGACAATAGAGAAGGTGCACTCATTCTATGCATTCCCATTATTCTCACTGATATGCTTTTTTTTATTTCGAACGGCTTCAGCTACCCATTCGACTTGCATTCTAGATTATCATCAACAAGACGCAAGTCAAATCGCTTAAAGTGTGAGAACTGAACCTAGAAAATCCATGCTTTTCCCAAGACCAGTTTTATGTTGGATGTTCAATATTTGGACAGCTAAGAAATTTATATTTTTTTGCTGAAGACGGAAAAACAAAACATGTTTACCCTAAAGCCCTGAAAAATAAATAAATAAAATGAAATAAAGTTTTTAAAAATATAATAGATGTTATTTACACTTTTCCTTTACATATAATTTAATTTCAATAAATGTATTCCATGTCAACTAAAAAATATACATCACTCTTATCATCATTAATTAAAAAAGATAGTTATTTCAATTATCACCCAATATTCACAAAATAATTTCTTCTGCGGCAGCTATGCGCAGAGTACCAGATAACGTAAAATAAATATTTGAAGGGACATTGGAGATTTTTCAATGAGGTTTTTAGATATCTTTCGTAATATCAAATTCAATGGACAATGCAGTGCATAATTTTAAAATAAACAATATATATTTAGAATGCTGGGCACAACGAATCATACTTTTTCGTTTATCATGAATCCAACCAAAACTGGAAAGATGAAAGAGGCCAAACTAGCTAAAGTTGAAGATAATCCCATCACGGTTCCTGAAAGAAAAATAAAATTTATTGCTCTTCCTTTGTTTAAAATATATTTTTTTCTTTTTCTAAAATCATTATTTGCTTTAAAAATGTAGCTTTCATTTTTCAACAAAAATTATAAGGGTATAGTACTTAGGATATCAAGCTTTCCTCGGCAATTTTTTAGGTAAAACCATAAATATAAGCCTATCCTATGACCCATTTAAAGCTATATGCAAATTCTATTTCAAACTCCTGACGGAACTTGAGAAAAATGCACAAGAGTCCGAAGCCTTAACCATTACTCCACCTTGGAAACGCGTAGACAGGCCATGCATAGTCACACGTCAATGTTTAGTTCCAAATAAAAATGATTTTCTTTTTTTGTGTGTAATATATATTTTTTTCTGGAAATATATCTATATAAGATAAAGTTAATGAACGAAACTTTATCTAAATATAAAATTGAATCAAAACCGTAAGAGTCGTTTCCAAGATATAAGAAAAAAAATTTATATTTACAAGGATTGCCCCTTTAAAGTTTCAAGATTCGTTTGAATCAAAATGTTGATTGACTTTATGCTATTTGTCGTTTTCTTTGTAGTTGGCACTTGTAAGTTTTTTTGTCTCAAATTATAAAAATTAGTTAATAAAAGGCCATTGCGAATAAATGGATGAAACATAGCAGGCTATGTAACCAAGTTTCGTTTTTTCTGAAGATATAATAATGATAATTAAAGAAATCAAACAGGATTTAGATCGATTTTTGTGGAAGATTGTGTATCTTACTAGCAGGTATTGCTATGTTTTTGTTGCTGCTGGCCATCAAGATGCAGATCTCCTGTTTTCGCAGTAATGGCTGTTTATCTTGTATGCTAAGGCAGGGCAAGAGTAAAATTTCCATACTTTAGTTCAAAGCAAATCAAATTTCAACTAAATGGTTAAACTTTTTTGCAGCTAATTTGTTAATCCTCTATCTATCATACTGAGAATCCTTGAGACCACAATATAACTCAACTCGCTATATTTGCTCTTCTGTTAGTATTAAGTGTTAGTTCTTGTTGAACATTTCTGTTATGTTGTTTTTTACTAATTGCGCATTTTTCTTAGCACTGTTAAAACTAATTGTGCATTTCTCTTAGCACTAAGTGTTAATACTAATTGTACATTTCTCTTAGTACTAAATTTTAGTACTAATTGTGCGTTTTTCTAATAAAATAATAATAAATAAATCATTACTAAAAGTAAATTTAATTATTAAAACTGCATGATGTTTTAACGCTAATTTTTCACTAAATATAATAAACTAAATTATCAGTTCCTTAAATCAAACTTTTCTGACAACCGAGAGCGGTTGCAAGTTTTATAAGGGAATGTAATCTGTTTAAAAAACTGAAACAGAATATATTTATCTCTTCCTATTTTGATGAGATGTATTTCTTCATAATCGATTCACCGAATAATAACATTGAAATAATCACCGAAGACGGCAGATACCAATAAAAATAATTTAGCCGAATCAGTCTCCTTGATGAATGCATCATCAGAAAAAAAGATAAGATTATTTTTATCATGCAATTTTCATAATTTCCTTTAAAAATTAAAAAAATTGCAAAAAAATACAATTTTTTCCCCTATTGTTTTTAAATATGAGGAATCGAAATAAAACGTAATAAACAGGTTTTCAAGTTGATTTCCTTTTTTAATTATAGGTGTGAAATCATATAGTTTTGTAGTCAATTTACTCTCCGGAGTTATCACGGACAAATGAAAAAAAGTGAACTTTTTAAAGTTCGTTTTTTCATGCACACTATCTAAAAAAATAATCTGAACTGCATATTTATCTGAGCTGCATATTTTGTAGTTTTGTTTATTTAGTTTATGTAGAATTGTTGTTTTTATTACTCTTTGGTCAGCTGCCACAAAGAGTAAAACACCTGTCTTCCAATTCCATCATAAATTCTCTGACAAAACTTTGCGAACTTCGAATCAAAGCAGAATATTTCTTTTCTTTTTGAGCTTCAGGCAGAAGAAAAAAGCGATTAAATAAATCGGATTGAAAAATCCTGCGAAATCATAGTTTTCTCATGAAATTAATTAATTAGTTGCAATAAACGAACAGAATATAACTCGGTATAATGAGACAAGCTGGTAAATTATACTTTATAAATAATGCCAGCTGTGAAAATAATTAATTAGTGGCGAAATTAATTAGTAACGAAAATAAGAAATTCTTTTCAAATTCAGAAGTCGTAGCCAAAAACTCCTCTGTTTAATCCTTCTAAAAATGTATAAAAAGAGACGTCTAATCCAATAGGAATAAACATCAAAATTAATTTTCAGTTGACTATTTCTTACTTTTCGGAACCAATAAAAGAAATACCATTGCCAAATATTTTCTTCTTCAAAATAAACTTATATTATAGTTACTTCCTCAAGAAACAACTCAATTTTCGGAAAAAGTATTTTAACATGTGACAGGTGTAATTTACCTAAGGCTGGCATTGTGCCAAAAAGTACCAAATCTTTTGGAATGAAAAGTTTCTCAATAAGTAAACAACTGCATGATTATTAATAAAGCATAATAGTTGTGGTGTTATTGTATTTGTCATGATTCGGAGTATGACCGCACATTCAAGAAGAAATGGCCGAATGAACCAAAAACATCGGTTTATTAATAAACTATTCTGCAATTTGGTAATTCATTACGGGTTAAGTTAATTTAGTTATACTAATGTAACGTTTTAAAACAAACTAAGGTTTAATTGGGACGTCATGAGATAATTTCGAACACAGGTCAGATGACGAGAAAGATACCTGAGCTGGTATCCCCCACTAGAAAGATGCACACCACTGGAGAGGAAGAATATTTTGTCAGAACGGATTTAATGTAGTACCAGAACAGCTTACATAAGTGGAACCGGGTATCGAACCTGATACCTTTGAACCCGTAAGAGAAGACCCTACTATCATACCACTACAAATCTAAATCATTCTGGAATGCTGGATAGTTAAGTACCGACATTATACTTACTCTTAAAAAAATGCTTTGCAGATGCTTGCATTTAGATAAATATTTTCTAAATATTTGACATATTTATCTTTGTTGGCGACATGATTATAATTTCTACCTAGAAGTTTAGAATGTAGTAATAAAATTATTGATAAATCCAGAAACTATCTTAACACTGAAGACAAAAATTGCAAGTAATATTTTTAATTTATTACTTCATTTAGTCTAGTTATTTGATAATAAATGCTGCATTCTATATTTATTTTATTTTCCTAACATTATGGGACAAATAAGATTAATCAACTAATAAGATTATTGGTGGCGTCGAAAGTAGAATATTATTTTATAGCTATTTCTAAAATATCCAACCAATAGATGGTAGTATAAAATAATTAATTTTTATAATGACTTTATACAGTATAATTTTTTTCGTGAAAGAATACAAAAAGATAAAATGAAATTAGTCACATAATTTAATAATACTGAATTCGAGAGTTTTTAAGAAACCATAAATAAATGCGTATTTTTTATTATAGAAAAGATTTGTTATGATAGTAGTTTTAAGTAATTATTGTTACAGAAACTATCTTCATGTTTCATTAATCATAGAATATCTGTAGAGTTAACCTCTACAATTTTATATTGATTTATCTATATTCTAGTAACATTTATTAATTTAAAAAAAAGCTGTTTTTTAATTACTTTTAAAAATGACAGCTGATATATTACCACTTTTGTTAATTAATCAATACAATAATTTTGAAAAATAAAGGAATATTAAATAGAATTTTTTGAAATCATTAATAAATTATCTTTAAATTAATGCCATAAATTCGGCTGCACCATAATTAATAAAATATTTTCCTAACAGATGGCAGCGCAGACAAGAAGGAAATTTAGAAATGATATTCACTTTTAGCTTCTTGAGTGCGCAGATACGTACATTATTTAGAAAAAAAGTCTATGCGTTAGATACGTTATTGCATGAAGACAATGATATTATCTAGAAGAAGTTTGCAAAAAATTTGTCTTGCGCATATTCTGCATCATATAACATCTCTATGCAAATAATAAAATGCAGTTAAAATACTATTAGTTCCTAAAATTACCGATTTTGAAAGGTTATGCGAACATTTTCGAATATTCAAATCAACACATAGGAGGGAAAGTAAAAAAGTAAAGGGACTTCAGCAATTTCATTTTCCAAAGTTGGATAACACTGCTGATATGCAGGCTGAGTTAGTGTAGTCGGCAACTCATCCATGCATGCTATGAGATGCAGATGCTGCTGTTATTTCCGCGTTAAAATGTAGTTAAATGTAGTAGTCGTAAAATGTAATTAAAGTGTTAAATAGGGCTTCTCCATTGTCTGTCTGCTCGAAGAAGGAAATGACGGCAGTGATTAGCTTCTTGTGAGTGTAAATTGTTAAACATTCATAAATTATTCGTCGATTGCCAACGTAGAAGCTGGAGTCCCACGGCCTGTTCCCCGTCTGCAGACGAGCCACGTGCCACCCGTTGACAGCTCTTGCGGTTTTGTGGTCCCTTTGATGACCCGTCGACTTACCGACAAGATGTCGGTAAGTAGACGGGTCATCAAAGAGACCAAGAAGGGGCGAAAGGGGAAACGCATCCTCCTGGCTATGGGGGAGTGTGGTCCCCCAGTGGGTGGGAGGTCTGATTTATGACCAAATCGAGCTGCTATCCGCCCGCCGTGGGACCGCCGCTTAGTATTGTGACAGCTGTTAGTCGCTAACAGTTTAATTTAAACCTCAAACAGAGAAAATGCCAACATTATGAACATGGAAGGTTAATAGTCGCTCATCCCTCCCCAGAAGAGTTAAAATTTTGAAAAGTAAGAATTACTGTGATGTGTTGTGAACTGAATTGAAAGCTGCTATCAGATCCAAGCGTCGTGGAAAAATACGAAAAAGTGTCATCTTGCAGAAAGTTAACGCTTAGCTACATTCTGTCCATAAAATAGGTGAAAAAATGTGGTAGTTGGGTTTCAAAATGATGGAACACCAGCCAAACTGTCCAGACCTATCTTCAAGTGATTTTACATGTTTGGACAGCTGAAAAATTTCTAAGGAGAAGAAGATTTGCAATTGTGATGTAAAATTGGTTACAGATACAACAGAAATTTTCTTTCCCCGAAGGAATAAAAAAACTTATAAAACTTTTGAGAAAAGTGTTAAAGTCCAGGGTGATTATGTAAAAAAAAAAAAAAAAATGTATGTTTCAGTTTTCTCGCTTCTTCTCAAATGTCCCTTTACATTTTGACTCTCTACTTACCTTTTATCATAATTTATTAGAGTTGATTAAAGAATACCTGCAAAAGTAGGTGACATATCAATCACTGTAGTCATACAACCGCAGTAGACAAATCCAGCAAAGCCCATGGCTATAATTGCGATGATGTTACTCAACATTCTGTCACAACCAACATAAATCACTCCAATAAGGCCCAGTGAATATCCGATACAAACTACAAGATGTAAAGGATAAATCATTATATTCACAAATAGACTTAATTCAGTATAATATTGTCTATCGTTTTATATATAATTTGGAAGTAACAAAAAATACATTTTCTTCAAGAAGGTTTAATTTTGAAAACAAATTTGGAGGGAAAAAGAAAACATTTGTTTGTACACATTACTGCTTGTCAAAGGTTTAGTTTATTTCATGAAGTACGGCCAGTTGTTACAGCGCGTGGTTTTGCGGAAAACCATTTCATAATTATGCCGAGTTTAAGATTGGTCAATTACAAGACGGTAAGTAGACAGCACATGTCTAGAAAGCCTGAAAAACGCTGTTCGATATATGATGAGTAATTTTCCCGATGGGACATCACCTTGCCGCTGATTTAAATTTGTTTTCTTACTGCGCTAGCTTTGTAATTTTTTTTTGGCGTGAGGAAATTTATTACTTAACATAGATTAATTCCAACTTTTTTCTTCTTTGTTCTTTCTAATGCAAGATTTTTTTTTTCATTTTTTTCTATAATTTTTCAAATTTAGGTATGTAGATTTTTTAAAAATTTTATTTTACAATGTTTCTTCGTATAAATATCCAAATAAAACGATACGTGTTGTAAAAGAAAATACATGTATTTTCTTTCACATATCTTAATTTTGACCTGGATCAGAGAACGATCACCTCTGAATCAGTACTCCCAGTGGTATTACTCTCGACATGGAGAACTTTGTGACTACAACAGATTTATACGTGAACCAGCCACCACCACCAGAGACGGGAAAACTTCGGACTCGCAACCTAACGCACGCGAGTCCAACACCCTACCAATCAGGCTATCCTGGCCTTTCTAACATTTAAGTATTAGTCATATGCCAGTTTTTAATTGCATAATCAACGATCGCATGTTGGATTCAGGGAAAACATTATAAAGATTGATCTTTTATAGCTATTGTGCGCAAACGGTAGTTAATAACGGTAATAACTATTGTACATAAACGACATCTAGTTAATGCACGAAACACGCTTTAAGAAAAGAAGAGAACAGCATTTATATATTTAAGCCCGAAAGGTAAAAAAAAAACATGAGCAGGAGAGAAATTTTGATCTTGCTTAAGGTCTGCCATTTCTTGTAGAATAGAAGTGATAATGTCATTCTTAAGCCACTTTCTCATAACCGGTTGCCATTCGGGATATGGTCGTAAAGGTATCCTTTGACTCACTGTAGAACTACTCACACCTGAGGATGTTGATTGGAGCTTCCCCCAAACCGTTGGTAAAATGAACATACATCAAAGAGCTCCGACTAATCATAAATGATGAGAAATAGGGCAAAATGCTCCAGATTCAAGACGCATGGGAATGGGTGCTTAGAGAGTATGCAAGAATGATTTAGGGAGACCACTTCCACAAATTTTTTGCTGAAAAGAGAGTTTAACGCTCGCATACTAATAAAATAAGAGTAAGTTATGGAAATTGAATTTTGAAATGGGAGTTTCATATTAATTTTATAATCAGGAATGTATACTTTTATCTCAAAGATGGGGATTTAACGCTAATAAAGAGGTATTCATACTAGTGTCTTATTGCTATTAAAAACAATACTTCATGTAATACAAATATGAAGTTAAATTCAAACAATAATAAAGATAAGAGTAATTATGATAATTTAATTATAATAAAAAAGGATTTGCATTCTAACGTTATCTGTTTTGGAAATGAGCATCTCTTCTAATTTTTGCTATGATTTATATATTCTAATGTTTTATAAATAAGTGCTATTTCTTCCATTTTTTTTAACTAGAAGCAGTAATAGATTTAAACTGTTTTTAAATATAATAGAAAGAACCTTAAAAGTTACATAATAAATTGAATCCTTTTCGAAGTTTATCTGTTCCAACGTAGTCGCGTGTTTCTAGCCATTTTGATATCCATCCGCCTGTGTAACTGAACAGCATTTGGATTGCCAGAGGAATCGATGTGAAGAAACCATTCTGAAAAAAAAACATTTTTCTTTGCAACAACAAAACGGAAAAAGGCATATTGATAAAATTTATTATATAATTGTTGCATCTAAAATGAAAATGTAATCAAATTTTGAACAAATCTATAGAATGATTGATCGTCTGATGTTTTGTCCTTTTTGATTCAAAAGCCGGAGGCATTAAATAAATGAAACTTGGTATACCATTTCAACTACAATTGCCAAACAACTGCTTTGTATCGAAATTTGGCTTTAATCGACAGAAAAAAAAAGATGTTAAGAGTATATATATTTCTAGTTTTAGTACTTTTGTATTAAATGCATCCCATTGATTAATTATCAAGTAAAGTCACCCAATACTTGAATCTTGATGACCTCTTTTGCACCATTGTTCGCAAATGGTATAAGACTATAATGTACTAGTACGTATCGGTTTTCCTTTAGTATATTGCAAAGTAAGTAGCTCTAATGAAAAGATTTCTGAGATTAACATTTTGAGTATTCATGTTCCTATCCAAGGTCTTCAGTTTCATCAGGCGTTAAACATCTTTCTTAGAAAATATTCGCAAATGTTTCTGGAAGACACTTCATGCTGGTTTAATGCATGCCAAAAATTCACAAATTATTATTTTTTATTTTACATTCCAGACATCCTATATTGTGAAACATCTGTTCATCATGCATTTTAATATCTGCAAAGAAGAAAATAAGGTAGGTTATATATTTAAAACTATAACAATAATAATTGCATGTAAGATAATTCCTGATCTTGTATCTTAAATCACATCTTATTCTACGGATTGGTTACTGCTGTACTGTTTTCATTTTTGTTTCGTTCAGATTAATTTCTAATGGAGTGATGAACCCTCAACGATTTAAAAAGAGATTTCAACGTTGATAGGGCTACAAATTTTTACTCTTGACAAACATTGCAATGCTTGAGAAAATGTTTTTAGAAAATTATGAAATGAGGCTTGTCATGAACAATCACAACCCTTCTTTTCCAGCTTGTTTTTTTTTTGCTTTTCACGTGATAGATTGAATTATATCATTGGCCCCTGAAAACTTATGAGCCATTTTTTTTTGCCATTTTTTTAATACTATTCTGAACATATCTCTTTTTTCCCATAAAATGATATCTAGTACGGCATTGAGCATAAAATTTGAATTTCTCTTCCCGAAGTTTTAAAAATCCCTCAAAAAAATAATTTTCTAACTGAAATTTACCTTTTTTTTCTTTTTTTTTTTGAACGCACACATTCAATGAATCATTTGAAAATTTTAGGATAAATATGTACTCATTTTCCTTATTTCTCTCTTTGGTATAGTATTATAAGTTGAAAAAGATCACAATATTTAAGATAATATTGACGCATAAAGCATAATGGCTGACAATCGCCATGACTCAATCTGCAGCGCATCTTGTTTACGATTGGTTGCTATGTGTATCGAATATCAACCATTGTTTTTTATCCAAAGAGTGATATTCTTTAAACAAATTGTTTATCTAAGTCGTGGAATGTTCTGGATCTCTATTCTCGAACATTCTATATGTGCACAAAAACTGAGTGCCATCATTGTTGGTAAGTTCTAAGTCTCGTAATGTTGCTTAGTACGAATAAATCTAATTTCTTTGTTTAAACTAATGGCGAAATTCTTTACATTTTTGTGACAATATACTTTAGACCAATGATTCATAGTATAGGATATTCTCTGATATTAAAGAGAAACATTTAAAGATGGAGCCTGCTGTACCTTTATAGATTACGTTTGAATTCACAAACAACATACAGATTTATTTATCAAATTACATTGAACGTATTAAAATATAATGGAAATTTAAGAATAGTTCTTAACATTAGTAAATAAGGAAAAAATAACTTTTTAAAAGCTTACTTTGCACGTATAAAAATTGTATCAAAATTTCTCTCATTAAACTGAACTCATGAGGCAGCATATTTTTATTAAATGTTAAGAAATATTGCTTGAGATTTTCCAACTGCAAAATAACAATCAAAACTGTAATAAAGATTAACCATCCAAGGTACTCTTTCATCAAAATTTTACTATAATTTTTCTGTACTGAGATACAGACATAATCCAAAGCATTTAGACACTGCAACCTATGCAGATATAAGTGTTAATGATGTACGTAAATCTATGAAGCAACCTATATTGATATATAGGGGCGTGAGCTAAGGCTATTTCCAAAATAGCAATCCATATTGAGGGAAGGGCTAATGAGCTAAGATACTCAATGTCAGAGATAGCCACTCATTTTGAGAGAAGTTCTAAAGATCCTAGATACTCTATATTTAAATCAGCAGTCTCTATTGAGGTAAGGTCTAAAGATCTTAAACACTATATGTCAACGACAGCAGTTCATAATGAAGTATGCCATGAAACTTTATTTTCAAGGCTCAACAGTCTTCATCGTTAAAATTGCTAGATGATTAAAAATTTCTTACAATAATTTTTTTGCTTAAAAATTGTCGGTTTTTTTTTCTTAGTGTACTCATCCTTAGATGTATTATTCGAATTTTGGATAAATTGTTTTTGTAACCAGCTATTATCAATAAATTAGCCAAGTTCTGTTGTATGTTATTTGTTTAGTGACACGTCCTTTAAACACGCTTTTTTCTACTTTTATGTCATTTTAAAATCTATTTTTCAATAATTGAAAGACAACTGTAACTTAATAGCAGAAAGAAATGAGCTCCAACAAACTTACTTCCTGCAAAGAGAAGTGCAGAATGGTTCCAAGGAAGATTGAGTGAACCGAAAGGAAGTGAGATCCTACCCAAAATGCAGCGAAGATCGCGTAAGTTACAGCATAGACAGGCAATGATGTAAGAATTTTTCTCCAAGGTGTTGGAGGCCTCTAAATAGGGAAAAAAAAAAGATATAGTTTTGCATTGAAAATTTTCTTACTGATTAATACAGAACATAAGATAATTTACCTTGAGAGATAATTCACTTTCCTGATTTTGTAGTATGTAATCTAATTCTGAATCTTTGATATTTGGATGGCATTTTGGAGTCTCGTATAAGAAAATTTGAAAACTGAGACACATAAGCAATCCTAAACCACCTGGGATTCAATTCAAATGAATATGATTATCAGTAATATACCATATGAAATATAACAATAGCATCAATGATTTTTATCAATAGCAAAAGAAAATATAATTTTTCAAAGTTGGGTTTAATTCAAAGTAAGATTAATTATCAGAATGAATGTTACAATAGGCATACTGGTTGATATATAAAAATAGTTCTTTAAATGACACTTCCTTCCACTTTCTCGCTAATTGTATTCAATATAAATTAAATCCTTACAAGAGATTAAGTTTTTATAAAATTAAAACAAGTTTTAAATATTTTTTCTATTATCATAAAATATTCAACAGTATTATTACGATGCCTGTTACGAAAAAATTCATGAGCTTTGAAATCCTTTTTTTACAGGGATTAAATACTTGAAAATAATTTCATGAAAGGAAGTTGACTTTAACTAATTAAAAATGATTTAATCATGTAATCATCACACTCAGTGCAATTTCGTGACGATAGCATTTCTTCTATTGAAAGTGGTGAGTTATGTAGTGTTGGGGTATGAAATAAATGGACGTCACTTAAGATTAGAATTGTAAGCTTAGGTCAGAATACTTTTAAGATTGTAAAACGTTTTGATGCAGTAATTGATGAAAGTCCAGTATTTCTAAGCTTATTAATCAACAAAAAAAGTGTGAGGAACTTTCACCGAAATGTAAATGGGAATGCAAACTTAAGACTGCAGCTCACATATACAGACTTCTTGTATACAATGTGAATGCATTCTTTTAAAACAAGAACATATCATCAGAATAAATTATTGATGTCAAATAAGAGTTGATTCACTGAAATTATGATAATTTCTTGAAATAGGAAGATGGATTTGAACACTGATTCAATAATAGTTATCAACATTTGCAATGGAAAAGAAAAACTTGTATTGAACCTAAAAAGATCAATGACGGAGTTCACAAGACCAGGGTAAGATTTTATTCAGCCTCGAAATGCATTTATACTTTCTCGTATATGTAGTAAAGAGAAAAACAAAAAATTCGAACTCGAGATTTGGACCAATCTCCATATTTTAGATCTCCCCCGAGTTCGAAAAAAACATACTTTTAGAAAATGTCCATCTGTCTATTTTTGTCAAATATATCTAAAAATTCCTTTTTTAAGTTAGACAAATGAAATCTGGTGCACGGTCTTGAAAGCAAATTTGCAAACTTCTATCAAAATTTGAATAAAATACGTTCAGAATAAGCCTGCCTACCGGCTGTTTGAATTACATTTTACTCGATAAATACAAAAAGAAGAAAGAAAAATTGATTTAGATCAGTAAAATTTTGTGCAAATACAACATAAACTTTGAGTTTAGTTTATACAACATAAACTTTGAGT
>JAPMOQ010038165.1:2456337-2467797 GCA_026543055.1 Argiope trifasciata
ATACAACATAAACTTTGAGTTTAGTTTATACAACATAAACTTTGAGTTTAGTTTATACAACATAAACTTTGAGTTTAGTTTATACAACATAAACTTTGAGCCAAATCCAATTACGGGCTGACTGTCTGTCGGTCTGTATTTTCAGAAACATGAAAATTAAATAATTAAAAAAGGGAATGACTTAAATACATCAAATTTAATACAGGAGTTTTTGACTACAAATGCAGTTCCTGGTTAAAATTTTTAGTTGGTAAAACATTTTCCAAGAAAAGAAATAAAAAGTTTTATATCCGCCTGGTATTTTCCCTGAGTAAATCACTTTGAAAGTTTGTAGAGAATGTTGAAGGACTATGGGAGTTAGATAGCCCTGAACCAAGACAGAAGAAAAATGATGCTATAAAAGTTTCATTTCATGATAGCAGTGTAAAAAATTCGTTTTAACAATTAATTGAATAAATGCTGAAAATAAGCTGGAGGAAGACATATTTTTTGCTAATAAGCTCTGTAAAATATGTCACAGAACTTAATTATACTACATATGTGAAAACCGTGTGTTTGATCAATTAATTTATCGAAAAATGTAATGCTGAAAGACATATTTTAATTGTATTGCATAGCATTACAAATAAATTTCGTTTAAATCTCTTGAATCTAAATTAGCGAGTTTTAAAGAACATGAGAATTTCTTATTTTATCAATTTCGTTATAAAACGCTTTGTCTTTGTTGATCTGTCTTGTATACTTACATTAAAAACGCTTATCGAATATTATTAATTTTTAAATATTATTATTTCTAAATATGTATAAATTTACATAGACAATAGCACAAATGGAATCACTTTCAGTTGTAAGAGAATTCAATTATGATATACATTTCTTAATTTTATGACAATAAAAGTTCATAAATAACTAATATAACTGAAATTTTTAATACGACTCACCATAAATATAATAGACAGATGGCCATCCCCCTAAAAGGGGCGATAGGCACATGAAACCTGCTGAAATACTTCCCACTAAAGCTCCCAAGCAATAACCAGACATGGAAAGAGCATTTAGAATGGCCCGCTCATTCTTTGGAAACCAGTTGGCAGCTACAACACAATGAGCGGCAGGAATCAATCCCTAATAATAATAATAATATTTTGAATGAATTCAGTTAGTATATAAATGTATTTATAAAAATCGTGCATAATGGATTTTTAGTTAAATTTTAGATGAAAATAAAATAAAAAATTCGCTACGAAAGGCATTTTGTGCTCAAGGATCGATGATAAAACTGGCGAACCTTATACCGCGAGTGAAAAAGAATATTTTTTAAAGAGATTTTACAATAAAATTTTTATTGGGACTTCTTTGTCATGCGTTGATTTAGAGAAGGGAATCTTTAAAATTTTTTTGTAAGGATTAGGGGTTAATAATCCTTTTTTTTTTTCTGAGTGTGGGAAATGAAAGCCATCAGTTTTTAAAACGAATGGAGAATTAATTAAATAAAAAGTGGGAATTGATTTTTGAAATAAAAGAATAGTTTGGAATGAAGTTTATGTGGGCTTATTTGAAATGAGATAAAAATGTATCATCTTTACACACACACACACACACACACACACACACACACACACACACACACACACACACACACACACACACACACACACCCACACACACACACACACACACACACACACACACACACACACACACACACACACACACACACACACACACACACACACACACACACACACACACACACACGCACGCACACACACACGCACGCACACACAATGTGTGTATGTATGTATGTATTGAAAGATAATAGTTTTCAATATCTTAAAATAATTTAATCTAAAACCGTTTAGTTGCTCTATAGTTCACTATCCTGCATAGTTTTTAAAACCAGTTTCAAATAATTGTCATAATTTTTTTTACATATCTTGCGCTCTAATTTTCAATTTTTTCCCATTTATTCTCTAGAAAATTTATTCTGAATTTTTTTTTTCATTCGTATTGCACTGAAAAATTTATTCAAAATATTTTTAAGCATACATATTTAAATATTAACTTTTCTGTATTAAAATTAATTCCTGACTTGTTCAATGAAATTTAAACTCAGCTTAACTCGGCTTGTAGCAGAAATCCTTAGAATCATTTGTGACATTAAGTCTAAATTCCAATTTTTGCAATTTAATTTAAGAATGAAGGGTATTTTTAAAGGCTTAAAAATATTATTTAATAATACACTATAGACAAATATATTGCGAAATATCCTCAAAAGTATATTTTCGCCTTTTTCAATAAAAAAATGTTACTAAGTACAAAAAATTTTAACAATTTTAAATATTCTACATTCACAATACTGCTCTTTAAGCGTAAAATTATTGTTTATTTTGACGGTACTCTCAATGTTACCAAAAATGTAACTCAATAACAGAAAAATTTGATTTTTTTTGTATTTAAATGACAATTTATTTTAATTTAGTTAAAGTAATGTTTTTTTTTCTTTTCTGGGGTTATAATACACCAAAATTTACCGATTTTTTCAAAAATGCAATTAAAATTTAATTGTTTTAACTAATTTAGAATATGAAGAATTATCAGTATTTAGGCATCCATATTGTATTTAGAAAAATGGAAACAAAGATATATTTTTTTTACGATATTTTCTGTAAGTCTGAAATTTTAATCATGCGATATTTTAAAAAAGTAACAAAAGATTTCACAGTTAAATATAAAGAAATTTGGCAGTGATTCCAATCAATTCGGGGGGTTGTCGTAATCGGTTCGTTGACCTTTCCTTATTCATAGAGTAATGAAATAAAAGAACACAAGAATGAAGATAACCCAGTCAATATGTCACATCAGTTGCATTATTGCTGTTGCATTAATATGTACAAAAATATTTGTACAATCATTTCGAGATTAAAATATGAAATCATGATGATACTTATTTCATACTGTGTATTTTTAATATTCTATATTTGCTGAATAATTTATAAAAAAAATTGGTACAATACTCTATTACCTGACCAATACCTCGAATCAATTGCATTGCTATCATCAGATTACCACTCGTCCATGCCGCAAGTGGCGAAAGCATATGTGCCAGTGACGACAGAAAGAGACCACCAATGATGGTAATTTTTGCTCCATATCTTTCAGCCAACAGCCCACCTAACATTTGGGTTAGCACATAGCCCAAGAATCCTGCTCCCAATATGTAACCTTGAACTGAAGGACTCCAATCGAATTCTCCTATGGCCTGGAATGAAAAAACTCGAATAATAAATAATCTTTTAATGTTCGAATGAAAATGCAGATTTAGGCAGAAGAAGGTAAATAAAATTTTTTTTGTTGTAAGTTCACTAGCCAAATATAAGAAAAAAAAATCAAGAAGAAAGAGAAATGAGATGTTTTCTATTGATCAATTAATTTAAGACAGCCAAATAGCACCTGCCTTTAACCTGACCATAGCATTAATATGAGAAAAGCCTACAGCATGAAGGAATTTCAAAACTATTTCACGCATTGTTTGTTCTTCTTTTGCTAGAAAGAATTGCTCAGCAACCAGTCTTTCGACAGAAAGAAAATCCTTAGTGCACGCACCGATCTATTAGATATTCAATGATTTTGATTAAATCATTTTAAGAAGAGAGTTATCTTGGCTTTATCTTCCGTATAATTTCCATAAGCTGTGCTGCTTCTTTTGACATATTTGACCATTTGTTAACGAAATTTTTTTTTCAGTGGAATAATTTGAGTACCTGACTTGCTCACCAAATGCTATTGCTTCTATTGCTCTAAGATGTTACGCTGCAAAAAATAATTTATACGAAAGGAATTCTCACCTATTCTGCATCTATAAGTTGATGCTTAGTCGTCAGGTAAATCTCTTTCTCACTTTTTTACTTCGGTTAAAAAATTTCGAAACATTTACTGTCTAAAGTAAAAACAAATTAATTTAACTTTTAATAATATAAAAAATAAATTACTGCTCCCGAATCGTCAATAGTTGTTAGAACTAAAATATTATATTATTAATTAGATAGAATTAAGGTATTCGGACAGAATTAAGATATTAGTTATAATTAAGATATAATAAATTCGTCTGTTTGGATAGAAAAGAAAACGTTAAATGTTAAATTTTTTACAAACTACACCAGGGAAGTCATATCTTTGCATAATTAATGAAAATATAACTACTATTCTAACTTTCAAGCAATTTCGTCCATTCGGAACGAAAAATGTAAACAGTGCCCTCATTTTACAGAGTGATAATCTATTGACGTATTATAAAATATAAAAGAATGATTTGGAATATCTATGGTATTGCGTATTGCTCTCGCTGCTAGCATAATTCATTTCTTACAATACTGATATTCCTCAGAAACGATAGAACGCAATATGTACATTTTGATGCTGATTTAATGGCAGCATATCATAATATGCGATTTTCAAAATTCGAACGAAAAATGAAAACAATGCCCTTATTTTACAGAGTGTCTGATAATTTGTGGACACATTATAAAAATAAGAATGATTTGAAATAACTATGATGCTACGTATTAATCTCACTGATATCATAATTTATTTTCTTACAATATTGATATTCCTCAGATACGATCGAATTAACTATGTACATTTTGGTGCTAATTTAATGGCAACATTTCACTTGGTCACTATGAGTTTATATTTTCAAAATTATAAACTCATTCAATTTTTGTTTCACATGGGATTACTGTGCTTCAGATGCCTTGTAGTAACTTGCAGGATTTGAAGTAACGCATCACAGTTATTATTCAATCTATAACTTCTCTAGCGCTTTCAAATGCATAGTGCATAAAAGAGAATGGCCTGGACACACAGTACACAATCAAATGATCTCATGTTGAATATCTTTAGCATCTTTAATTTAAGTAACGACGAACATCTTACTTTTGTTTTATGTAATTATACAATTTTTTTTAAACATTTCTCGGTTGCTCCGCATATTATTCAATGAATTGAAATGCAACTTAGTAAATGCAAAGCATTTAATAATGATGTATTAAGTAAAGAATGAAAGGCAAATTCTATTAGATATGGAATAAATTTTTAAAAAAATAATTACTGGGAAATATATATTTGTAACAACACTGTTATTATATAAAAACATCAATATTTGGTTCTATCGTAGGTTATGTCAATCGCAAGAACTTCTCAGCCCAATATAAAAAAAATAATTTGATAGACGTAACTTAGGAAATAATTTCCCCTCAAAAATTATAGATATTAGTCAAATTTTTATAAAATGTGACTATTATGAAGACAATTTTGTCGAATTTTAATCGAAGATTTTAATATCAATGTGGAGCATCTGGTTGCATCTCATCTAGGTAAAAATACTTTTATCCACGTTTTAAACCGGTGTAAATAATATGAAGTAAGCAGTTTAAGTATTGATCGAAGAACACGATTGAACAGAATATAGTCATTTTCAGAGCATGGTATTGCAATTTACGCAAAATATTCCAAACTTCTGCACCGACATGCAAAGTAAAAAAGTTATATATAAAGAAAGCTAAAGCATAAAAAAAATATAATTTTCTTCATAAATTTTTATTTAGCCATACAGCTGTGGCATTGATATATGAGTTGACCTCTCAGATACTCTAAAAATGGATTTTTATAAAATGCATAACCTCTCGCAGAATGCAGCCATTCATTGCTGGCTTGTCAAACTTTTGACATCTTGATTGCTTTGCAGGTGGCAAGACCATAAACATCCTCCATGGAAACTACACTTTTCAATTGATACAACAATTAAATTAGTAATATATGTGGTCCTAAGTAAGTGATAGCCAACATCATGGAAATGCCAGGTTTATGCCCTGTTCATTTGCGAAAGGTGCACGATTTATAGAAAGCTCTTTAATTCGAATAATAACTCTCATTATATGCAAATATCATTAATATCAGCAAAAACAGAGTGAGAACGTCAATTTACATATTTACCAAATCAGATATTGCTGAAAACGACAATGTAATTATTTCATTAAGGAAATTTGGGCTGATATTGCTTAAGAAGTTTTTTTTTGGCTCCTAGCTAAAGTCTTGAGTGCTGGAATAGTGTGTAGAGCCACTCTGGTTACATTTGGCTTAGCAAGCATTAAAAATCGAGCTCCAAACCTATCATATTTTTGAGGCCATTTGTATGTCTTAAGTTTAAGAAGACAATTATCTGGCCCATTTGCAATAAATACAATATAAAATTGCGTAAATTGATATAAAAACAATTCCAGCCCGAACACTAATGATAGTAGTGTATCCAAGTTATTATGAAATACATTTCGAAAAGAACACATTAAATTTTTGAATCCAAATATTTCCAAAGACATTTTAAGTAAGTAAGGCAAATATAACAGATTCTTAATAAAGATGGATTGCTCAAATTATTCTAAAAATTGTGATACAATTACTTGCGTTTCAAAATGAAATCTTTGTAATTGATTCTGATGTATTTCTGAAAAGGCATTATTTATGAGAGAATTTAATAATAGAATAAAAACCTGAGATTAAAAATATTACACAAAACAAAATTTAAAAAAAAAAGCTCAATAATAGATTTAACAAATTTAGTTATCATGAATGAATAATGAGTTTGAAATAACTTTATTATTCCAATCTTAGCAAGATAGCAAAGCTAGTCTTTCATAAATAAGTATTAAACACTTTTAAAGCTTCGTTTTGAAAATATAAGGAGGGTAACCTATTGACTTTTATCATATATAAATTTCTTTGATTTGCTTTGATTTCTTCGATTTAAAATTCAATTAAAACCGAAGAGATGTTATTGAAAGTTTGTCAATTACTGCACGAAAATAAACCGATTCTTAAACATTTAGAGCTCGAAAGGTTAATATAACTGGTACCTTTTGTTGCAGCTTGGTTTTTTGATTTAGTTGCATATAATTTTTGCAAACTTAATACGAACAAAGGCAAGTTTATTTATCTGTATAAGCTAAGTCATAAAAATATTCTTACTTCTAGAGCTAAATTATTTTCTTCCGTAACTGAAGAATTTACCGGACAGGAATCTACAGTAAGGTTTGAGCTTTTATGTGAGTTGACGGCTGAATTATTCACCATGGCAACGACACTGATGCTAGTGGCTAGCCTATAAGCATTTATGTCAAAAAACGCTAAAAATTCCAAAAAAGTCACTAAATAGCGATACTGAAAAAGTGACCTCCTATCCCCTGAAAAATATAATTAATTTATATTAGTATTAATCACAATGATTAATATTATAATCAGTAATAGTATTATTCATCATTAGATCATGTTACTGAAATCGAGAATGTTTTTAAAGCTTTTATAGAAGTAATGTTTAAAATATTGTTTTAAATTTCAAAGATTAAAAATTAATTGCTGTTGCAAATATACAAGTTTATAATTTTTTTCTATTATAAAAAGTTATTCTTTAAGGAAGTCACATTTGATGAAAAATAGTAGATTTTTTTTAATGTTAGAGATTCTTTTCAGTACATATTGATGGAAAGAAGGGTTTATCCTACTTATCTGATGTCCAAAGTAGGTGTTAATTGGTTATATTGTACAAAAATTTGCATTAAAAAGAAAACATAAGATAAAATTTGGAAAAACTGGAAAAAGCGGAACCCCTTTTGATTCCAGATTAAATATATTTAAAATTTTTCGTCAACTATAAACTTTATTCCTGGGGAGTTGTACTTCAAAACTCCTGTAGAAAAACTATATTAAATAAATTTTAAATATATCAAGATGTTTACAAATTAGTTTTATTTTGAATTGTGGATATTGATTATAAAATAATGTTACCGGTCTATTCAGATGAAAATGCATATTTAACTCATTTTATGAGAGCAATAATTTATTTCTGGTAGATATTGAGAGAAATTTCATTTCATTTAAAACTAAAATGATTTGGAGTGAGGATTTTAAGTTGCTCATGACGCCTAAACAAGAACGAGATCTTTATTCGGATGTCTTGAAAGAAACTAAAGGTAATATATAAATTATTTCTAGGCTTTTAATAAATCATGATATTGAAAGAAGTAAACTAAATTACAGATGCATAAAATAAAAGGGATGAAATCCACTAAAACACAGAAAATGAATTAATAAAAACCTTGTCTAAAATAAAGAATGAAACAATATTGAAATTTAATTAATTATTTTAAAGTCATCTAGTAATAACAAATCAAGTGCTTTGAAGCTGATGAGAACTTATAATAAATGTCTTATAAAATGACAATTAACAGAAATGATGAAAAAATAAATGCCACAATTACGTATATGCTTTCTCTTATCTTTATATATACTTAATAATGGCAGGAAAGGCAGATATAAGGGATAGCACATGCAAGCAATACCCCACCATAACCAAAGTCCATTCGGGAAATTTATGGGGCAACTAATAAACAACCCCACTTAGCACGAAGGAAAGAGCGAGATTTGATAATATTAGACACTTGAAAACCATAAAGAACAAAGAGAAAACGTTTATTCGTACAGAAAAAAGAATAGAAAAAAAAACATAGTCTTTTACATTACGAATTAAATTATGAAACATTAAAAATGCATAAATACATTTAATGTACATTAATTTTTTTCTTTAGGACAGAATTAAAATCAAAAGCTTTGACAAAATGTCTCTAATAGAAGGTTTAATAGATGGAAGTTTTATGAGTTCTTCGATATAAAGAGACATCCAATTTCTTTGCAATGTAAGCGAAAACGCAAGGTCAGATGAAAAAGATAGTATATAGTTTTGTTTTATGTAGTACTTATTCTCTAATGTTATTATTCTGATTGCCACTCCTTTAAATTAATATTATACACATGCAAACATTGCTGGGGTTATCTTAAAGGATGAATTAGAAATCAACAGATCTCGAATCAAACAATTGACCAAGAAAACGTCCTTCAACTTCTGAATCGGTATATCGAGGTAGAAAAATCTCAAAAGAAATTATGACCTTAGCAGCTATGATATGTAAGTTCTGAGTATTCATTAGTGATGACGTTTTAATTGCATCTGAGATGTAGAATTTAGATTATATATTTATAAAACCAAAGAAACCGATCAGACTAACGTCCATAAAATTCGTTAGCCGTTATATACTTTTACTGATGAAATGTAAGTAATTTAGTTTTGACATTGTCAAAATTGGTATAGTAGTGAAAATATTTTTCTAAGGAAACAGAAACCGAAGAGGTCCTGTGCCATCTTTCATAGGTCAGTCTGCTACAAGAAAAACTTAAATGAAATTAAGATGGTTCTAAATTTGAGTAATACCTTAAATTGAATTAAATGCATCGACTACAACTAACAACCTAATGATGCATCTGACAAAAGAGTAATTATTTTCAGTGTAGTGTTATTTTCAAGTGAATTTCAATAATTTTGCAGTTATAGACATCTTCTGATGCTGGAATGAGTATTGTTAGTGACTTGGGATAATAATACCAAGAAATACTCAAACTAAAACTCCTAAACTCACTCATTATTCTCTTTCGTGGATAATTTTAATAACTATCTTAATGTTCATTGTGTTATTGCTCTAATAATCACCAAATCTTTTACTGAAAGCTTGTTTATTTTGCACACATCGGCCACAACTTGTGTATTTTATAACAAGTAAAATAATGTCTCTCATTTTTCTTCTATTTTTACTTATTTGAGTCTTAAGTGCTGATTTCTTAAATACAGAAAAATAGAATGCACATTAACATAAAAATATTATGATTGAAATAAGAAAAAAACTGAAATAAAACAAAAAAGAAATAAGAAATACCTTTATTATGTGCTTGCGTGTTTGATAACACACTTTGGTTGCTATTGCCTTTGAATGAAATATCCATTTTATCTTTTTCTTATTTATAAAACTGATTTTCAGTTTCAAGTTTCCATTACCTTCTATTCAAAGCACCAGTTGGTGATTCAGGTATTTGGAGTTCTAAAAGAATAAAGTAACATTTTATAATTAAAATCATGTTAAAATATAAATTAACAATTCAACAATCAAAGAGACAAATAAAATCGAATGAATTGAAGTAACGAAATCATTTTGTTAGTTACTTTAGTAAAATCTATAATGCATAATTTCGTATTTGTAAGCACAAAACTTATTTCATATTCAAAGAGTTCGTTTAAAATTAAGAAATTTAATAGGCAAATGAAAATTCTTTGGAATATCGAAAAAAAATTATTCCGAATTTGTTTTTTGAGTATTGATAGAATATTTAAAAAATGTTCTTTGATATTGGAGTAGAATGTCATGTATTTTATACAATGATATTTAGGAATACACAACACATAAAAATCGTAATAATTTTAGAGAAAATTAAAAAGGAAATAATCAAGTTTATTAAGAGTCCGTTATTGCTGTTTTCAAAAATTTTATTTACATCCTAAAATATATCACTTATTCATTTGCGTGTTAAAATAACCTATTTATATTAAAGTTAAATTTAAAGCACTTGCCTGTGAAAAATGATGTCTATGGCCACTAAGACATAACACACATAAGCCAATCAAATAACTGACACCAAGAAATGAAAAATCCAGTAAATATTAAACTGCTAACTTCGAAACATACAAAGGCTTTTAAGGCGGAGAATAATGTATGAGTTAAACACACTCTAAGTCACCGAAAAGAGTTGCATTAGATGTTGCACGTAGCATAAGTTTTATGAAGATTTAAACTTTTCTTTACACAGCTGAGGGAATTTTTCTATCTGCGTCTTCTGTTTCCAATTACTAGTCTTTATAAGTTTATACTATATTTGAGTAATAATTTCATGAAGATGTAAAGAGCTACGTAGTTAGTTCAAATAAAAAAAAATAGATTTACTAGAACTGAGCAACACATAACAGCACGAGATGAGAACTGAAGGGACTTCAGAATAAAGTAACATTCTGAAAAGTTTAAAATAGCAACATTCCGTAAAGTTTTTCTTGGGACCCCCCTCCCCTCCAGAAAAATTCGTTATCTCATTTTGATTGCACAGAACCAATTGTTGCTAGAACTGATGATTGAAAATGCAGCTTAGTAAAATATATCCTAATTCCATTCTTTCTATTTCATGGTCTCCGTCTATGTCACGTTTAGAATCATTAAGATTTTAATAATCCTTCTCAGAATTTGGGAATTTATACTAAAAGTGGAAAATATATTATCATTTGAAATTAACCTTACCGTGTAATAAAACATCTATAAAAAGCTATCAATTTACATTTGAAATTGACTGAGCATATAATTTATAATAGGTAATGTTGGCTTGTATTTTATGTCTGTGTGATATTTTTATTGAATATATTTATATTTTTAAGAAGGACCTCATTTATATAGACTATATTTAGTAAAACATTTTTGAGAAATTAGCATTTCAAATAAAAAGAATCTATTTACTCGACTGTAACTAAAATAGTGAGTT
>JAPMOQ010038165.1:2467807-2481137 GCA_026543055.1 Argiope trifasciata
CTTGAACACTCAGAGTTTTGCAATTTCCCCCTGATTAGATCAAAATTTAAAAAATGTTGATTGTCCTAATACACTGATATTCAAAACTGCATGACTTAGTCAGATTTGGTGGCAATTGATTGAAATTTTCATATAATAATCAAGAATGTTTTGCTGAAATAAACCTCTACGTCCAAAGGAATGCATACAACTGAGATATTTTATTCAAAAATGTTTGGTTTCAAAATCTCACATATTTTTCAAAAATACATTTGCTAAATATTGCATAAATTATAAAAAGAAATATTTTGCTGTCCACATAAGTATTTGATTCGGACTAATTTTGTTCTTTGTATTCCTGTTTAAAAAACACGTTTGACTTTAGCGAAACTCTTATTTCTAATAGAATTTTAATAGTTTCCGCTTAGATTTAACTTAATATAATTTCTTATGATATGACAGAAAATTAAATAGATAGTACAATGAATAATAATGCTTCTACCGTAGCATGAGTTAAATGAATTACAATTTTAGTAAAAATATCACATACGAAATTCTATTTACCTTCTTGTTTTTGAGCTTTTCACTTCTATGCGTACGGAAGTACAGAGCAATAGATTATCAATTTCTAAACGTTTTGGTTTCAATCGATTTTGATGACGACGTTGTCGTGTCCACGTTATCATGGAAAGGGTATATATTAGCTTCTGAGGGTGAAACCTCCTGAGTACCTGAGGACAGAAGTATGACTTCTGCTCATATGAAGATGACATTCACACACTCGCTTGTACAACCTCTTTTTAAAGGGCTTTTTCACATACTTCATTGATAGAACATGAAGGAAGAACAACTGTCCTCTTACCAGGATTCGAACCACATTATGAAGTTGTTATACCCTTTATTCAGGACGTCGGCATGGTTCGATTTTAAAACGGATCTATAATTTTGATTCTAAATTAGAGGACCAGATATTTCCATTTAGCTTTGTATGGTTTGTACTATCTTGAACATCGAGGGAACAGATAGATTGTGAATTATTTTCATAAAATTTGATTGAAATCAATAACTTATAAGTGAAGATCAGATACTAAGTTTTATCTATAGTCTCAAAATATTTTAGAATTATTGCGTTCACAGGCAGTCAAAATTCCCAACAATTATATTTATCTTCTTTTTTGAGATAATAAATATTCTTTTTGGATAGTTCTTACAAGAGAAATTAAAAATGCAAGCAAAAACCCTCAAAATGAAATTATTAAATTGTTTTTGGAAAAAATGCATCTCAAAGTTGATAATTTAAATAAGTATAATATCTAAAGACCATAATCATAAAAATATAGGTTTTTGACATAATTTTAGGGAATTGACATAGGTTATAGGTTTTGATTTTTTTTTTCTTCTTTTAACGAAGTATTTTGATTTCTCATTAAATGTATTGAAAACATCAAGTTCTTTTTAGAATTTAAGGTTCTAATTGATATATTAAGAAAGCTTTAAGTGATTTTCTGGGATGTAATCCTTATTGTTTCTCTATTATATACAGTTTCTGCGATTTAATGTGTATGAAACATTGTAATAATTTAATTCAACTCATATTAACTATTTCTGCATTAGTTTTAGTTTTTGAAAGGCTCAAAATTCTTTGCAATAGCTAACAATTTAAAAACAGTTAAATAATTTAATCCAATTCATATAAACTATTTCTATATTAATTTTAGTTTTTGAAAGACTCAAAACTCGTTGCAGCCTAAAATTTTAAAAATTATTAAATAATTTAATTCAATTCATAATAACTATTTCTATATTAATTTTAGTTTTTGAAAGGCTCAAAATTCTTTGCAACAGATAAAATTTTATAAACAATTAAATAATTTAATTTAATTAATAATAACTATTTCTATATTAATTTTAAAGCTCAAAATTCTTTGCAACAGCTAAATTTTAAAAATATGCATAGCTAAAAATCTTACTTTTGGATAAAATTCTTGCATACCGGAGATGCTAGATGAGTATAAATCATTTGAAAACTGTCTTTACATCTAATAAAAAAAACAATACCAGTGTTTAAATTTTACGGCAAAATTCAACAGCTGATCATTCTAACTATTTAAGACCAAAAATAGCAAAAAATTAAGTGTTGTAGGAAAGCAGAACAAGGAATTTTTTGTGTGAGACAAACGACATTTCTCGATGAACAAAACAATGATCTGGATGTGAAGTTATTCCTATTTATATCGTCACAAAGAAAATACAGACCTAGAAAAAAATTGTTTTTATTCTAAAATATGAAGTAAAAACAAAGCCACGCTCCCGCTTCAACACCAAAGATTAAAATAAATTACAACACTTAGTTGAACATAATGATTAGCGCCATTAACCTTAACCTTAGTTTCTCGCCAAGGACGTCTAAATCTTGCCAACCAACCAACACCTTACCAAAAAATCGCCATCTTCAATCGTTGAAAGAAATGGTAACAAGCAATTTTTAGAGTTGTGATGGAAACTTATTAGAATTACATTTGGCAAAAAATTGTCCGCGAAAAATTCAGGTTTGACGAACGGACATTATTCTTCAGTTTTGTCATTCATCCCAAAGAATGTAGGAACTGTCTTAAATTTACATATCATGCAGTAACTTCTGGGAATTTTAAAGATACCCGACTTTCTTTTCTGAGCATTATTCTGAAATTTATAAAAGCTTGATTAAAATTAAGCCTTTTTTTAGTAACAATAGGGTATTAGAAATTTTATTAATTTAATATTATAAGAAATGTTTTGCTAAATTTTAGCAAAAAGGTATTGTTCCATCAAGCATTCTGAAGTAAAATTTAATAAATATTTTTCAATTATCTTTACCCTATACATAAATAATATATTTATCTGTTTAATAAGTTAAAGTATTTCCAATAAAGCTAAAAGCTTTGGAAATATATCAAATTTTGTAACAAAAAACGATTTTTTCACTAAAAGTTCAGAAAAAAAATGAGTTGAAATATCTGGAATAAATATGTTGGCTAAATTTTACTTCTATATTCCAATATTTTGATCATCAGTATCTATAAATATTTTCCGAAATGATATTTATAACAAAAGAAAAAATGCATGCATTTAAACGGATTTCTTTAAAGTGTTAAAATATTATTTATAGGTCAAATTCTATTTTTCATGATTTTAAACTAATTTTATTCTGATTTTGCTTTATTCATTAACTTTTTTTATAATATCGTCGAATGCAATGATTTTTTTAATATAAACTCACTCTCTATGAATCTCTATATAATTCTAATTAATCTTTCTAAATAACTGAAAATGATTTATTTATCTATATACCGTTAATGAAATAATAACACTATAATGTGCGTTCTTAAATTATTTTTACTAAATTAAATTTTCTTTGATCAAAATAATCCAGTGAAGATTATTAAAACTTTTGCTATTCTTCTGTAAAATTATGTTATCACTTTTGTGTAGTTGAAGTTTTTTTTATTTTTATTTGGTTTTTATTTATTTTAATAATTGAATTTAGAAGCCTTATGAAATTTTTGAAGATTGTTTCTCATTACATTATATTATTTATTTTAGAAGTTTCGCCCTGGTATATTTAGTTTGACTGAAACAACACACAAAATATTTTTACAGTAAACTGCATGTTTTGTAGATTTTCAGCACACTATTACAAGTGACAATCTCATAATAATTCTGTGACTTATCTTTAAATGTGCAGTTGAGTTAGCATTTTCTTCTAAATATTCTCATTTAGTTTAATCGGCAATAAGTCTAATTTTTTTTTTTGTATTTGCCTTTTTATATATTTTCACTTAAAACCGATGGTCGATTTTCTATCCCCCTCGTTCTCTTTATATTTGAGTTAGTTAGAGTTTAATTAGAGTTTTAGAATTTAGAATTTTGAAATCTTTATTTCCATAATATGTTCTGTAATGCTGTTCTTTCTTTGATAGTATTCTTTCAAAAATTGTAAGTGGCTCACAAGAATTTTCGTAAATTCTAACGGTTTCTTGTACTTTGAAAACAGAAGTTCACTGGTAATATTCATTTGATATACTTTACATTTTCTTTATTTGAAATTTTTCTAAATATTATTGAAAATGAACGAGGCACAATCGTTTTTGTGACTTATGATTCCTCTATTCTAAATTCAGACATAAATTTTAGAAAACTGTTTCAAAAATAAATAAAGAAAAATTAAAAAAATTAAAGAAATGCAAATCTATATTGCTTGAGTAAAAGTAAAAGTAAATGGCTGTTAAAATTTATTATTTGGAAATTTATAACATTTGAAAAGCTAACTTCCGGTTTTGTGTTTATGCTATAACTTTACTTCTAATAACATTAATCACAAAAATAAAACATTTTTGGATACTAAATAAATTATCATATCAAAGGAATAAATAAATCACATTTTGAAAATTTTCAGCAAAAAGATTCTTACATAGTTACATGGATAGTTTGAACAAAATGTTAAAATAAACCTTTCTGGAAATTTTTTATAAAATTAATTATTTTAGGGCTGTCAAAATTTGGACCTCATGCATCTAATCAATTTTTTTAAAAAGGTAAAAAATAGTAAAAGTTTTTTTTTTTGTTTTAAATAAATTGTAAAAGTTGAATTTTGTATGGTAAAAATGTGCGTTTTAAGTACTCGATAAACAATCAGATAACTTAAAACTTAATATAATAGATTCACAGGTGGAAATTTCACTTTTTTTATAAATATAACTGATAAAGGAAATCAAGTATTTCTAATCTAACAATAGAAATTTCTTTAAAACTGTGTGATTTTTGATTAATTTTAATCCAATAGTTAAAGGCAATAAATGTGTAATATAGCATTATTTATAAATTTGCTAAACGTAAAATATTAGTATACTTGTCATTATTTATCCAAGAAATTTATCAATGGATTTTTGCCTATGATTTGGTTCATATACATTAGTAATTAATATATTTTAATCAAAAAGTCATTTTTAAGACCAGATTTTACATAAAATTATCGTGGAGTCTACTTTTTTAAACTTAGGCATAAATAGCAAATGTATCAGAAATATTGTTGACTAAAATTTGCCCCCAAAGTTCTAAACAATATGATTATGATTTAAAAAGCTACAATTATTCCTGTTTCATTAAACAAATCTTTCATAATATAACTAGACATTTTCATTTTCATTTTGAACATTTTAATATTGAAAATAAGACTATTTAAATATATAATTTGAAATAAGGCCTACACAATCTTTATAAGTTTGATTCAATGTCTTAAAGCTAAAAAAATATAAATGTTTATGATACAACTAAGCTAGAAGAAAAGAAGAAAAGAACGCCCACTTCGAAAGAAATCTATTAAGTCGCTGAATATAAGAGTCATCTGATAAGACTTAAAAAATTGATGCTTATTAATTATACAGTAGTTATAAAATGAATTTTTACTATCCTTAGATAAAATTTAAATATTACATTTTTTTTGTTAGTTGCCTATTACGAATGCACCAGGGTAAGGTATCAAAAAAATTAATGAATTTCAGTCATTTAGACGCAAATATTAGGATTAAAGTACAATTAATAAAATAACAGAAGATACTTAAACATACTTAAGAAAGATTTTGAAACCATTTTATTAATCTTTAAAATGTAAAAATTATTTTTTAAATGTTCGATATGATAACCTTTTTTCATTACAAGTTCTGCATAGTGACTTCTATAATAGAAAGGTATTTTGTCAATTTTCTGGAAATATTGATTTCCTTTCTTTCACAACTTTCAAGAATCTGTTAGTTTTAATGGATATGCGATTGGAAAGACTAACAAACAAAAGGCATAAGAGTCCATAGTTGAAAAGTCATGGGAGTAAACAAATTTTTTTGGAAAAGATTTGCTATGTATAATACCTTTATTAGTCTTCTCTTTTTTTTAGAAATGCATAGGCTCTTTTCGAAATAATTTCTGTAGTTTTGTCTTGATGAAATGTCATTCTTTGAATGCCTTTGGGAAAAAGAAGCAGAACTTGTTCTTCAAACAAAACAAATTTTTAAGAATAAAAACATAAAATTTTCTATTGCTCAGTTGACTTTAACATTCCCCCTACTCTTCTTATTTTTAAATTCTTATTGTAGACACACCTTGAGATAAATCATAAATCTAGTACTATAACTTTCTTTCACTGGCACAACCAGGTTTGTACAATCTTATCTTTTTTTATAGTAAATAATAGTAAACCTTTTTTTATTACGACCATTTAGGTAAGCCTATGTTTCAATGTGAGTTACAATGTATTTATATTTATCTCTTATTCAATAGTTTTCATTCAAGGAAATGTTGAAGCACGTGCCTCGGAAACAGCTAATAAACGTTGTGTTATTTTAAAGTTGTAAATCTTGATTTATTATCGTTACTAAAAATACTTTTAGAGATTCAACAATTCCTTTTTGCATTGACAAATTTTCTCTTCTTTTTAGTTTAGCTTTAGAAATATTTGAAGCAAATTTTACAATATATAGTCAGATATTTGTTTGATATCCATGAAAAGTAATTATAGACGATATTTTTTTCCTGTTATTAATGTTGCTTATTTTGTACTTCAAGCTTTTAATACTATATATTTCACATTGGTTTTGAATATTTCTCTTTGAAAAGTACCAAAACTTGTTTTTTAATTTATAGCTTTGTTTATATGTAGAACTTTGACAGAAGAATGAATTTAAAAGCAGCAAACGTTATCTCTCGTTTTAAATAACAACAACAAAAAATACTATTCCAAAATATTAGGGTTTTTTTTCGAATTCTTGATTGAAATCGCTCTAAACATGTATAAATATCATCTGCATTTACATTTGAAAAGTAAAATAATTATAGAGTTTTATGTTTTTGAAATTTTTATAGAGAAGTATAAAATTAACAAATTAAAATAAGTTATACAAGGAAAAGCAAATAATTGGCTTTCAAATCAGATTTAAAAGTCTATTTAAGTCTCTATCATATCTATACAAGTCAGCAGATTTTGGCTTGGTATTATCTGAATCTCTGTTCACATGAAATAGATTAATTTAATGATGATCGATATTGATTAATTGAAAGTTGATTCGTAATTTTAGTGATATAGATTTTAGAGAAATTTTTTATAAATTTTTTATTGGATATGTTGAGGAGAAAGTTAAAATTATATCCACCAAAAATGAAATGAGTAGTTTATTATATTAAAATATATTCCATTAAAATTAAGGTTCTTTTATGTAAAAAACATTTTAATAATAATATAAAAATAGTCTCACTGATTTAATTAAAAACCTTTAAATATTAATTTATTACTAGTTATAATACAAATTTAGTGTACATACTAGATAGTAAAAATGTTTACCTAACATTTATCTAACACAAACTTATAATAAATCTATGTGCTGAATTTATTCTTGGAAGTAGATTATTGTGTTATCCTCATAAAAGCGTATGCAACCAAATGGATTCTGTTTATAATTTATAAAAACCTCTAGAATTTTAATATTCAAATAATTATATAAATATAGTACTCATAATTCATAACATTTTTGTGTTTAAAAGGTAATTACTCAGACAGATATAATTCAAAAGATGATTTATTGTATTTATAAAATTTAGATTTATCAAATCTGAATATCAAAATTTTTTCCAAGGTTATGATATTATCTTTTTCAACTTTGAATAAGTGAAGTTAAAATGTCTGCTATAAGAGACTTTTTAGCTATAGTTTTGCTTAAAATGACGAATCAAATTTAAAGTATAAAAGAAGATAAAATAGCATATTATGATAAATAAACATATCTAAGAAGATATAAAAAATATTAACTTCATACATAACAGAGATCAATAGAATATTCAATTTTATATCATTAAAAAAATATCGGAAAAAAATAAGAGTACTCATTGCTTTATGAAGTGCGGTTGAATTTATTCTGCATTTTATTTCATTGCTTAATGAATATTTGAGCTTATATTATAAAAAAAACTAAAAATTTCATAATTACAATGAATTGCTATTTAACTTTTCTAGAAATAAAATTAATTTGAAAATTAAAGGAAATATAATATATTAGATTTACCTGTTTTACTTTCGAAATTCAGGTCTACATTTTTCTTGTTTCTTGATAAAAAACTTATATAATATAATAAAAGCAAAACACCTGGACTTCTATCACTTACTTCCAGCAGTGAGAAATGCATACTGGAAATAATCCAAAACAGCTGCCTATGAGCTTCAAAACGTGAGTAATGTTTTTTTAAACCATTCCGAATTCTTCATAATTAAAATTTGCACCTGAATAAAGTAGTAAAATTTGATATTTGTTAAAAAATACGACTCACAAATTTAGATTCACTCATTTGCAAAAATTAAATAACACTAAATCATTAAGCACGGTCAAAAAGATTTTGTAATAAGCTTGTTGTTACCACTCACACTTATAATTATGATGATTCGCATAAACAGGGGATTTTTTGTATCATCTCTTAACTGTAGTAAAAAAGGGATAACCTACTTAGAAAGTAGTTGTAAATCACAGACGATTCACACGGGAGATGAAAATAAGAATATAAGAAATGTGTTTATAAGGAAAATAAAAAATGGAAAAAAAATGTTAAATATTAAGTGCATAAATAAAAAGAAATAAGACCCTTAAAACTGAAAGAGTATGATGTAAGATCAGATTTCAAGAGTTTACAACTAAGCATATCTCAATTTTAATCTGAATTTAAATATATAGAATCTCTTTTACGTTTTGTTTCTAACATATATATAGTGAACTTTAATTAGATTCTTAAAAATTCTATAATATCTCTTTCATTTTAAAGTTTGATGAAGAAATTGAAAGTAAAGTGTTAAATAAAAATAACTACTAATGTTTATTAAAAAGATATTTTTATTGTTAATTAAATACATGCTTCAATGACACGATTTTAAAATATCTGTTTTCTTTTTTTTAATTGTCTGAAGATTAAAAAGAGTTTTTTTTTTTAGTTTATGTGCCTCAGATTATTAAAATAGAAGAGTGATATGAAAAGTAATTGTCTAAATTTATTTCGCCATCGTATTTCTAAGATCTAAATTAATAGAATTTTTTTATCTACGATATTTAAAATATTAAAAAATATAAATGAAATCAAATTTTTATCAAGTAAATGGCCTTCATCTGACATCTTTTTAAATCAGTATTTGCTTCTGGTTCACTAATTGAACATAATTTAAAAATAAAAAATAAAAATAAAACAGATTTAAATATCTATATTAATTATTATTATAGTTATTAAAAATTAGAATATAATTTGAGAACTAGACATTAAATAACCGTATTTTTCTTCAGATAAATTCTATTTGAAATTAAAATAAAATTCAAGTTTAGATTAAAGAATTTCATATACATTATAACATCGTCAAATGGACCATGTTTTTTATTTTTTGCTTTACATAATAATGTTTCTTTGGACGTGTACTATCTGTAAATTGCATAATGTAAACAATGTTGCATGCATTTTGATCAAGAACTACGAAATTTGTCTTGTAGCCTGGTCACTTAAGTAAGAGATACACACTTAAAAAGTTTATAAATTTTCCTTTTTCAATTAATTAAAAATTAATCAAAATTATAACTTTTTCCTGAATAACTTCAGAACGTATTAATATAAAAAATCATTTTTGCATTATTGAAAATTTTTAAAAAACTCTGAAACTAAGTTTTATCTCCGAGCAATTATTTATTTACTGTTTATCTTCAAAATTACCTTCAAATGCAATATTTAAAAAAATGATTTTTTTTTTTGTGTTTGATAGAATTCAAACCAATTTTATTGCTTCATGGAATCTTTTCTTAAACTGTACTTCCAATAGTATTGTATAAAAACAACTTTTGAACATTAATTCGAAAGCAAAACCTTTTCTTTTGTCAATATATTAAGGATATTACTATATTGATAAAATGACTATTTGGCTCTTTTATCAAACTGGGTAATTTTGACTCCATTGCTGACAGAATGCAACAGAGAATAATTCAAGTCAGATGAAGATAAAGCAAACGAATCAAGCAAAAATATTTTAGATTATATGTTTGAATTAAAAAAATACTCCAAATTAAATCTGATTTTTCTTCCTCTGTCTTTCATGCAATAACTTAAGCCATCATTTTACCTTTGAAACAAGTTTCAAGTAAATAAAATCAGATTTGGTTAATTATATAGGAAAACTTTCAAATGTAGATATAAGTTTATAAATCGATGTTAATGAGATTTTGTTCTTAAAATGAGCACCCAAACCCTACGGAGTTGTTATCAACACTTTAAAAGTTAAGTAGTAAAACAGGATATGAAAAAAAAAAAAAAACACAGAACGAATAAGATATATCAAATATATAACTAAGCAGAATGTAATTTTATGTACATTTTGTTTTCAAATGATTTTTCATGTTTATATCATTTTATGCTCAATTTAAAACGCATTTCATCTCTACCTTTTAAAAGAAAAGAATTCTTTTATTTTCTCAATGATCTATTTTTTCAGTTAAACGACTAGATATTTTATCGTTATTGCAGATATATATAACATATTTATTATCCCTGTAGGAATGCTCTAAACTATTTTAAAATAACCTAAACTGATCTCAGGAGCAATAAAAAAACGTATAAAGGAAAAAAAGAGACAAAAGTTACTTACATATTTGCTCTATTAATATTGCATAAAACTTAATTTTATTTTCAGAGAACACGTAACAATTTTCCTAAACAGTTGTCCTTAATAGTAAAAGGTTAATGGTTTAAATTAAGCAAGCTTAATGACTTGCTCTTCATCGAAGTAGATGATACAGAAATGAATAACTTAAACTGTTTTCATTTTAATCTTTGATAAAGTTGGGATAAATCTGGGAATCAACTTATCAGCTTATCTTCAGACACGACACTATGTATCTGATTAATACATCCTACTAGTTAATATTTATCATCATCCGTGCAACACTTGACTTTACAAATATTTATGCAAATGAATGTTTTGAATGCATTTAATCAGCTGAATATGTTTATGTTACAGAATTTTTTTCTCTGATGTTGGATGAAATTAAACCAGATAAACATTTAAGAGGGAAAACGAACTCCGGATCATGATTAATCTTTGAAATATATAAGATAAAAGGCATTTTATATAATTTTAAAAATAAATATTTTCTTTCGATAAAATTTTCATTCAAATTTATTCTTAAATATTATTAGAATAGAACAAATTTAATACTTTGGCTGATTAATGAAGAAATTATTATTTTAAGCTATTACGAGTTTGGCACAGCTTGGGCTTTGCGCCATTAAAAAAAAACCAATCAATCAATCAATCTTTTTATCGACAGGGAATCCTAGTGATTCCATGTTCGGGGATATTCTATGGCGAAAGACAGAAAGTTTGAATCTCGGCGGACTTTCATATGGAAAGCGCCAAGTATCCGTTACTACCAAGAGAACATCATTGGACGACACCGTTACGGTGGTGAAGGTTTGCTTGGTTGGAAAGGAAGTATTCAGGGCTCTAGAAGTAACCTGCATGTTCATATTGGAACTATGACAGTCCAAATCTATCAAGTTGTCATTGTGGAACAATATGTATGTTTGTTTCGAGGCAACATGTATGTTTGTTTATGAATGACAACGCCTGTCCTCACCTATAAACATCGTAAATGAATGCCTTCGATCAGAAGATATCACTTGTATGAACTAGCCATCATTCTCATAGTACTTGAACCTAGCAGAGCATCTGCGGGATATGCTTTGCTGACGAGTTGCTGCCCACCATACACCTTTTACATGGTGATCATTGCTTGAAGAATGGTGTATTATCCCCACTATCAGATTGATAATTTTATACTCTGCATCCCTAGGCATTGAAAGGGTAAGTACTGTACGTTTGAGAGACTTACTATACATTATCATACCAATATTGTAATATTGCTTTCTGTTGATAATTTTTTTTTCCGTAATAAGCTCTAGGGAGCAATTTTTTTAATGATTTCAAACATATAGAATCCTTTTTGCTCTTTACATTTTGTTTAATAAATAATCTCTACAAATAAGTTACATTTGTTTTGCTTGTGACTCTATCTTTTCCTGAACTTTCATTATCCTTAATTTATGGACATTAGTGTTAATGAATTTTAGACGATGACTTAAAAGGATTAATGATTGTATAATTTTTGAACAATGTTTCCATTAATGGTTAGTTTTGGAAAAAAAGATTTTTATAGAATATATTACATATTGAGTTTTGTTAAATTCTAACCATTTTTGACGATAATAGGCTTCATTATATTAATTTAATTTCAACTAAATTTAATAAGCATACACATTACATAAACATTATGTTTTAAAGCAGCAAATAGTGAAAAATATTAAAAACCATGTTATTTTGAAACCATTAGAACTTTTTTGTTTATTGTATACATAAATCGATGTAATTAAATCTAATTGTTTATTATCATAGTACTACTAAAAACTTGTATGAATAACTTACTACAAATCTCAATAGTCTTTTAAGAAGTTTAATTTTTATTTTCTTATGCTTCATGCAAATATCTCACACATTAAATGTGTATCTTTAGACTTTCGCTTTCAACAAAAGTGATTAATATGTGATTGTGCATTTGATGAAACAAAGGAGATGGTTTAAATTTGTCTGTAAGAATGGAATGTTTTTTTTTTTCTTTTTTTTTCAAAAATTCGTCAGAATTTTTTTTTTAAATTCAGAAATAATTATTAGGAAAACTATATTAAGCAAAATTATAAATTCAGTATTTTTTCTTCTTAAAAATCACAACAATTTGCTTTACATAAAAATATTTTGAAAGATTATTATGAAAAATACAAATAGCTGCATTTATTTTTCATTAATTAAATTTTTCATTAGAATTTGAAAAACAATATCACTTTGAAGAGCACATTTCTACCCCACATATATGTTTTAAATGTTGTAGTTCTAGATTAAACGTTCTCCCCTTTAAAGAATCAATAAACACACGTATGGAGATACATATACTTCTTTTTTATTATCATAAAAAGATATATATATATATATATATATATATATATATATATATATATATATAATGTACATTTTTACTTTTTGAGCCTTCATGAAAAACAAAACCCAGCTTGTTTCTATATATAACAACTTTACAAAAATTAACAACTTTCTTTTTTTTATGATGAAAGGATCATTGTTTTTGAGTATTTTCTATTTACAAGTTTAAGAGCTATTTTGTGAACAATACATAACATTTGTCTTCTCATAGAACTACATTTATATACACCATAACGCACTATATGAAGAATTAAGAGCATT
>JAPMOQ010038165.1:2483518-2521248 GCA_026543055.1 Argiope trifasciata
TCTATGATGTTTCATTAGAAATAAAATTAATCAAAATTGGTTCTACAGTTCTGTCTTAATTTTCTCCACACAAAATACACAGTGTTGTAATGATTTACCGCGTTCTAATCGAAAGAAAGTGGCACCTCGCTAATATATCTAGATATCAACGAGATTTTGTATGAAACCAGACAAACGGTTGGTATTGGCCGACTGATTCATAGGTTTTCCTTATTTTAAGTGTATGGATTATTTTTTAAAAAATCAGTTTAAATATCAAAATCCTTTGTAACGTTATTTTTAAAGGAAGAATTATCATGCTTTCATATATTAATGCTATTAACAAGAAGATATACATGGTGTTATTGATACTCAGAATAATGCGTCTACAAAACCACGATGATTTAATGGGATTTAAAAATTATTGAAGCATTATTGCTATTAAATTATATAAATTCCATTTCTTTAAGTATTTTATGCTAGCAATCCTTGTTTATTGTATTCTAAATTTATTTCTTTACCATAGACATAATAGCAAAGAGGCTATCCACCAAGAAAGGATAAGGAACACAATGCACCAGATGTAACGCCGCCAGCTAAAGCCCCTATTGAATAACCAGCCATGGATATAAGGTTGATCACTCCTCTCGCTGTGCTCGGAAATTAGTTGGCAGCAATGACAAAATGAGCAGGAGGTATTAATCCCTGGAATAAAAGAATTATATAATGTTGCTTTTATTATTGAATAAACTTCTTTGGAAATTTGGAAATATTTATTCTTAAGGTTATATGAAATCAGTTAAGCTTTACAACAGTTCACAAGATTGCATTATTAGCAAATTTTGTTACGATAAATGTCTTATAGTATTATTAATATTTTGAAAGTAAATTTAAAAAGTTATTTTGACGAAATTAATCTGCTAAAAGTCGTATTAAATGCCTCTTTTGGTATCAGCATTCCTTCTTTCAGTCTTGTCTTAAACTGTTTTTCATACAAAGCAATTTTTCAGGAAGTAAAGATAAATAATTTCTCCTAAAAAGACAATTTTTAATATTAGAATTTTTAGGCTTAATTTCATGCAAAATAACAGCATGAATGATTTGATAAATAAGAATGGCCTATTGTTACACATATAGGATTGCAAAATTGAAATTGATATATATTCTAATTTTACTTCTGTTAGTCTCAGTAAAATGTAAAGGAATATAACTTATAATCTCTTGAAGTATAATAATAACAAATATTGAAAGGGAGAGGTTAATTATGTGATTTCTTATAATATCTTTAATATTATTATATTATATCTTCCATTCTGTTTTACACACACACATATATATACATACATACATACATACATATACATACATATATATATATATATATATATATATATATATATCCTCCATTAACTTTCCTTTTACACTTATTTTTATATTCCAATTTTTAAATATGTGGATATCCATTTAGAATGCAATAGTTAATTTACATTACATAGAACTTTCTACAAATGACCTAGAGTCTGTCTTCCAATATTTTCCCTCTTTTGTTTAGATGCTGACTATAATCTAGAAATGCATACCATCGGAGATTAGATTCCCAACATTATTATAAAATTTAACTCAAATCAGTTCTATATTTTAATTATCAGTTGATGCGATGTAAAATTTGTATGCAAATAATATTATGTACGTTTTATTTCATTTATATTATAAAATTCTGTGCTATATTATTTAAATCCCAAATAAATTACATGCATTTTCAACAATAAAATTATTGCGCATATTTTATTTCAAACATATTTGTCATATTTCAAATTACAATTAAGTTTAAACATAGTCTAGAGAAAAAAAATATTTTTCGTGTCTTATAAAAACACTTAAAAATTGATTGAAGATTTAGCAAAATTTGAATAATTTTATGTAAGCTATTGTCTTGACTATTTCAGCTGAATTACTGGCAGCTGTTTCAACATTAGGAGATACTATTTCAGGTGGAACATCCTGTCTTTTTAAAGCAGCTGTTCTATCAATCGATATCGTAATATGGTAAGTAAAAATTTCAAAAGATTTTAAACTTTTCGATAATAACGAGTTGATTGAAGAGATACTGAGTCGTTACCTTATTCGATTTAATAAGCTGTTTAAATTCAAACAAGGTTTTCTTTTATGATCAAGAGATATGGACATGATATTGAAATGGAAACCTAAAACTAACAATCGTTATGTAATCATAAATATATTATGTAATTGAAAGCATCCGGATACTTTTAGAGTTTCACATTTTCCCAAATATATTTTTCCAAAGTGCTTCTAATTATATTGCAAATCAAGCTAAAGGTATTGAAAATTAAATAAATGTAACTAAATAATAAAAATATTATGAAAATATTCATTATTAAGATTTGTTGACATTTATTTTAGGATGTAATCAATAATTTAGAAAGTATGCTTATTATGTTATTAACTTTCTATAGTTTAGTATATTTCTAACCTAATAGATGATTTAAGTTTTTGAAAGAATATGATCAGGTTCTTAGAGAAAGATTTATTGCTATACAGATAAATTGCACATTTTTAGATTTTTATATAAATTGTTCTGTAATTGGTCCTTATATTTTTGAAAGGAAAAATATGTTACCTTTTACGCATGTGTAGCTAAAATATATACCAGAAACACATTTTATCTGGAAGTTCTCTTTAAATTGTAATTTCTCAAATAATTTTTCATATCTTCCCAGATTTAAATATATATTTTTGGATAAAATGGATCATATTAAGTGAGGACTATACGCCCCCCTCTAACGACACCCCTCTTTCCGAGTTACCGCAGAAAGAGGGGCGTAGTAGCTTCTGAGGGTGAAAACCCCTCATCATTCAAGTGCAGAAGTCTGACTTCTAACTTAAATGAAGATGTCACAGACACTCGCTTGAACAACCCCTTTTGTCTGGGGGGGGCGGCTCTTTCATACTCCATACAAACATAACACAGGGGAGGAACAATCATGTCCAAACCAGGACCCCCAGGTCCCCGGGGAGACGCGCTATCCCTAAACCAGGTCACCGGCACCAATAGATAAAATGAGTACTGAAAATTTTGGATCATTATCTGTTTTCTGAAAAATGAAGTAGGCTTAAATCCTTTTTTTTTTCATCCTTTAACAATTTCTGATCGGTCTGTTAAAAGTCCCAATGCCCAAATCGTTAGCATAAAACATGGATTTAAATATATATATATATTAAATGGTTGAAATTCAATGACGATTCGACCAGCAGCCTTTTTGGGGAAATTCGAAATGATCGCATAATTTTGATCATATAGTATGTATGTAGGATGAAAATCCTATTATTTTATATATATATATATTGATATATACTGTATATTATATACTGATACACTGATCCATATATAGTGATTTCAGAAATAAGAGTCAATGTTTAAAATTGTGAATTTTACCTGCCCAAGATCTCTCTCCAACTGAACCGCAATCATCGCGTATATTCCAGCACGAGCAGCAAAAGGTGAAATGATGTGGCACAATGTTGACAACAAAAGACCAATCATGACTAAAATTTTTCCTCCACACATTTCACCAAGTATCTCTCCGGGGATTTGAGAGATCAGGTAACTTAGGTACCCGGCACCTAGTATCCAACCCTGCTCTACAGGACTCCAGTCGAACTCGCCGTCTGGCTACAAAAATAATATGTTTTTAGGAATGAATAAAGAAGGTGTCAATACGTTTTGAAAAGATACATTTTAAAATAGTTTTATAAGGTGAGATTAAAATTAGTTTTTCTTGTAACAATAATGTCCGAAGTTTTTAAAACGAAAGGAAAAAGGAATCGTATTTGCTTTTGATTAAAACTGAAAAAAACATGTTAATAAGAATATTTAACGACGTATATCTATAACTATAAAATCTTACTTAATCTATATACGACTCTTTTTTTTAGTGTTTGATGTATTTAAAAACAAATTTTGTTAATGAATCGATCTTTCTGATTCATTCTAAAGTACTTTTAAATTAAAAGAAAACAAAATAAAGGAAATAAAAAATTTTTAATCAACATTGCGTTATCCCAACGAGTAGGAAAGTCAAACAAGTGCGTTTTGCTAACTAAGTTGAAAGTTCGCGCTTGATTGTTGACAGTTGTATTTTCATTCAAATTAAAAGCTTATAAAATATATGTATAATACATTTGTAGCTATTTCAATCTCGATCAATAAATAAAATAAATTATTTAAAATATGATGAGCATTTTGATTCAATATTTAACTTGTATATAGAAGACTTTATTCGAATTTTTATTCTACATTTTCAAATGTTTCTGCATAAATTCAATAAAAAAGGGTAGCTGTGGTCTTTTGATAAGGTCGTGGCTTTGAAACAAGGGGAGGCTCAGGCTCGAGATAGGATTCCACTGAAGGACGTGTCGTGGAAGCGGATCTGATACCCTCCAAATCCCCCCTGACCAAACGCTGTCCTGCTGGTGTGGTGTTGAAACTTATAATTCCTGTTCAACTATCATCCTCGTCATTCGATCACTGTTCAAAATTAAATAAATTTTCAGTTCATTTTGCTATGCAATTTTGATGGCATGCAATATAATAGTGTATTTACTTGCGGTGCTGCATAGCCTTCCTCACCGAAAGCTGGAGTAGTGAACTTCCACATCTACCTTCTAAAACAAGATAGAAAGTCTGTCAATGCTACTCTAGTAGCATACATATATTGTACAATATTAAGTAATATTTGAAATATTGTATAGTATTGTTGAGCTTAAAATGATATAATATATCACAATACTGTATAATATTGTAAATATAATGTGCTGCATGGATGATGTTAAATATTGCTTTCAATCATTTACATAAATGAATGCAAGTACATGTTTATGAAGAATGGTTAGAATTTAATAATATGTCTTTTGGGGAAGCGCTGATTACAGGCTAAATAAAACTTATTAATTGTTGATTCATACCATAATTGATTTTCAAATAAAAGTACTAATTCCTTCCCCACCCATATTTTTGCACATTAGATGCAATTTAATTAAGTAAATTTTGAAATTAAAGATGATTTTTTAGTCATATTTTAAGGCAATTCTTATCAGTATTTGGATTACCGAATTAGTGGATCATTTTGTTTGTAACATCGTTGTAAAAAATTGGTTAATTAAAAATTAACCATTATTTAAAGTTAAAGATGTATGTAAAGTTAAAAGGCTCTTTTTAAGTTACAAGCGAAATCTAATTTCAAACGAGGAATCAAACATATGAAAAACTTATTGGAGTTCTAACCACTACATCATCTCTTATGCTCGTATGCAGGTCATGTCTAGACACCCGTCAATATTCAGTTATAAAAATTTATTTTGTGCAAATTTTTTTTTTTTTGCAAAGACATTATATGGATAAACTTAAAAAGAAAAACCTTATTTAAATGTAAAATTCGATCCAAATCGTTAAAGTCATTTCAGAGATACATGAAATAATTAAATTTATACATATGCAAGAATTTTTTATTTAACTTTATAAGATCTGCAAGCATCTACATTTGTATTTCTTCAGGTAATAGAAAAATATTCAATAATTCAAAATATATTCTTGATTTTAGAATTCTCTAAACGTTTTTAACATATATAACGACGACGATAATTATTTGAAGAATGCAACATGAAATATGCATTAATTTGACAGTTCTAAATCTAAGTAACTTATAAACCTGGAACAAGTTTAGTGGGGGTTTAAGGATTTTGTGTGTGTTTGTCTAAATTGTATTCATACATATCTTTGAAAGACAAGATATAGCAAACTAATAAAGAATTGTTGAATGAATGTACAAATATGATTTGGTAAAGGGATGCTTCAATAAGAACAGCTTCTTTTCATTTATTCCCAAGTTCATCATCTAATCAAGACTTATATTAATAGTCAGTTATTAGATTATACTCAGAGTCTAAATTATTAAACGAAGGATTTTGATGAAAATATTAAGATAAGTGAATTCTTGGAATGTTCTTGATCCAGTCAGGAGTTATTTAATGTTAATCTTCTGTCTACTGTCAACATTTCGACAAAATTTCATCTCCATTTTTTTAACAGCCAAACCTCTCTGCTTCATCATTCAAATCCATTTTGAAGCTGAATCTCGTCTTGGTTTAGAATGGGTTGAATAGCCATTTCTTTCAGATTCCTTATGAAATTCTGCTGGCTTAATCCAAATCAATCATTTTTAAATGAAAGAAATTATTAAATGAAAGATTTCCCTATATTAAACTGTAATATAGCAAAATATCAATAGGCGTGAAATTACGAGCTCGTAATTTGAAATGACTTTTATCCATTTAGTCAATATTTTGTATTAAACTGTAGTCCTACTATCTGCCGTTGAGTAAATGATTGATTAAATTGTCAATTTTATAAACAATCAAACAGCTCTACTTTTGCGCAGATCTAGATAGGAGCTAGGTAATTCCCTAATAGTTGAATTGTATTTTTAAACTCTTCATCTAATCAAGAGTTATTTTGATACTAATTTTTCTAAATTATTAAATGGAGGGATTCCCTATGATGAACTGTATTATAATGAAAATGATTAGATAAATGGATTTAAGAGTACGTAATCTGGAGTGATCTACTTAATCAGGGCCTATTTTGTATTAAACTACAGTCCTGAAATCTGCCATTTTATTCAAGGTTTCTTTAACATTTCATCTGAATTTTGTTAGCCGTCAAGCCTGTTTCAATCCAGTTTGGAGCTGGATCATACGTAAACTGAAAAAATAATATTAATTTAACTTTTCAAGTTCTTTAAGGGCATCGTTTCTTTCAGATTCATTATAAAATTCTATTGCCATGAACCAAATCAATTGGTTTCTCATTTTTCCTTAGTATTAAAGTGGATTTGATGCTATCGCCAAAAATACTATAAAAAATTGGAATTATGATTTGATTTGTTTAACTGTCTTAATGATTACTATAACAAAATTGGCAGCAAATTCAGAAAGGAATGTATTCATGTAAACCTCAAGATCAATGAATGATATCATATTGTTAACTAGCATTATAAGCAAAATATGGGGCAACATCTAAGTGCACATAAAAATCTAGAATTTTCTTTCAAAATTTTCATCTTAAAGTTTAATTTAAATTTTATGCACATTTGATACTTAACTTTCTTGTTTATAATTATGTTTGGAACTGGACTCTGCATTTTTTCTCTTGCCCATGATCATTCACAACTAATTTGAATTTCGTAGCATTTATTAGCATTGCTCATTTCAGAGTTTGTATTAACTTCTATTGCCATTATAATTTTTCAATGCTTAGAATTCAAATTTATGAACTGGGTAGGATATAGAACCTAGAAGGATGTAAAAATATCAACAATTACATAAGATTAGACTTGGCACTCTTCAGAGGAGTTTTTTTAAGTGAAATACTATTTCATTTTTCGTTCTGGAGAATTTCTGTCTTATATAGATTGAAATATTGTGCAACCCTCCAGAGCTCTGCCTAATCTGGTAGAATATCGATTAACTTGGCGTCTATTTCTCTATGAAATTTTATTACAGAAATAATCCTTCAGAAAATGTAAAAGGATACGTTTTACGAAATCATTTTTATTATTTAACATTAGACCCGATCATAGTTCTGTGCTTTCTTCCCTAGTATTATGCAATGATTAAATTTTACAATGATGAAGTATTTTCCTCAAGATATTGACATTGTTTTTTATTTCTGTATGAAAGTTTATTACGTTATTTTGGCGTCATAATAGAAAGACAGAAGACTACTAGTTGCTGGCGAGCGTAATTGTAATCGTATAAATCGATTACAGAAATGAATTTTTCACGTGAAGCTCAGATGCACCGGCCCAAAATATCATCAAAGAGAACTGTAAATATAATTTTCACGATAATAAAGATTGAATTCTTGGTATCAATAAAATTTATTAGTGGGTTTGGAGACAATTCCTTATAGCTACATTCATCGAATTGCGGATCTAGAAAATACAGCTTACACAATAAGAAATGTTATATTTTTTGAAATGAAATTCTTTTTTAATTCATCACCAAAAAGGCATGCCTCTGGTTTTTTTTATGTTAAGATTACACACCAAATTTCTGTGCAAGTAAATAAAGCTGGCTGATTTTTTAAATCTTTCAACCACTGTTATAATAGATCAGCTCGGCCACATAATCCAAAGTTTTGAATGAATAATTAAGTAGCATTGAAACCATCACTGCAAAATTTTATCTCATTTAGAGGGCTTTTTATGTTATAAATAAAACAATTAATATATTTTAACGAAACAAGTTTTTTTGTTATGTTATACTGATAGGACATTATACAACACCAAGAAATATTTGAAGTGAAATGCTGTAGTTTTGCAGCAATAATTGAAGTGAAATGTAATAATTGCAGCCTCATTGTCTTGTAGCAATAATTTTATTTTTAATTAAAAGTCTATAAATCTTTTGTTCATTAAATTTTTCTCTATAATTTTTAAATGAGAAAGTGAAAATGAAAACACATATTAGATAGTGAAATTAAGAATAATGAATGATAACACATCATGCCTCTCTTTCTTTAGAATTTTGATGATTTTGCTTTTTATAGAAATAATAATAATCTTCTTATACCTTAAGTAAAATATTAGCTTTGATAAAATGTTATAATTTTCTTAAGTGTTTATTGGCTTCAACATCTATGGTTAGCCGGATTTCAGTTTCAATTTAATCTGTTGATGAATTGAAGGGAAGAAATGCGCTTTAGAATTTCGTAAATAAAATTACATTGTTTACCAATAAATACAATCAATGGAAAAATTTCTTTCCTTTCCTTTAAGCTTTAATTGTTATTAATAAAGCAATCAATATGCATAGATTCTAGAAACAGTCTCTTTATTTGCTACCGGGACAGAATATAGCTCATCCCAAGAAATATTTGAAGTAAAGTCATAAAATTTTGTTTTCCATATTAAAAAGTTTGTTAACCTTTTGTTCGTCAAAATACTCCTCATTTGGTGTAATACATTTTCTCATCCTTCCTCCATCAGTTTAAAATATTCTCAAGTGGGCAATAATTTTAGTTGCCTCATTTTAGATACCTCATTATTTTATGTTTCATTGTCTCCAAATTCTTTTAGTGCCACCTCTACATGATCATTTTAGGATTTTAGCATAAAATCCTCAGGTGTGGTCTCCTGGTCTCAGGTGAAACTTTCTAGCATTTACTCTGATAAAAGAAATATTTCCCTTTCCCTTCTGCATAAAATACTGCTCAGTTGTGAATATCCTGAATGCTCATATCATTGTTTTCGCACATGAGAGTTGAGTGAATCGAAATATACTTAAACAAGAGTGGGTCTTATCTGCATGCCAATGAAGAACAATAATTACTGAAGGTCAATCATTAGAGTGAATATACCATAATTTCTGAATATAATGAGCAATCATTGGAAATAAACAGCGTATGCGGTACCAAAAAATATAACGTGTTCTTGAAGTCTTTATTTTTTCAATTGATTGAAACTAAAATTTCACACGGAGCTGCAATAGCAGCCAAAATATTGTATGTATGATTTCATTTATTTAGGCTTTTGAGATTTTATGCCATCATGTTTATATTGATGAAAAAGTACAGAATAGAGGTAAACTCTTTGACAGATTTGATTCTAAATTCCGATACATGCATTTATTTTTCACTTTTATGTTTACATATAAATCTGAGCATAAGAAAAGCAAAAAAGTACGTGATGGTACCACAAAAAACAACCCCCAACAAGAAAAAAGTTTTTAATATAAATATAAACAAATTTTATTTATAGTTTGGTATTTGATCCCTATGCAATGCATTCTCTTTTTAACTCCCTCATCTTTTTTATAATGATGCTATTGTATAAAAAATGTAAATCTTTCTAGATGGGTTGCATGAAATTTTACAGCAACAAAATGGAATTTGTGGAGAATGTTCCATTCCAAAATGGAATGGAATTTGGAAAAATGAATTTTTTTTCCCCCTTAACATGGTCTTATTTTTGAACTAGATTACAATTGATACTGTCAACTTATATATTGTAAGTAAAGAATTAAATCGCATTTCAATCTTTGAGGTACTCAATATATACGGATACTATATTCTTCAAATATATCATATTTGAATTAAAATTTAAGCTTGTATACTTTAATTCACTTCCTGTCTAGATAAGTTTAGACAGCAGATATAATTTTATATTATGTTTTTAATTCATGTTTTCAATTTTGGTTTATCAAAATTAGTTGGAAAATTAAAAATAAATAAATAATAGTGATTATTGAATCTTTGTTCAGTTGCAATCATAATTTTTCTGACTAAAATTTGATGCCTTAAACTCTATTAAATCAAAAGCATAGAGAACTGATTTTTTACATACGAAAAGTAAAAAAAATGAATGCTTTCTTCTTGAAGCTTTTCAATACATAATTTATTATTTAATTATAATTTGTAAATTTCATAGAACAAAATCTCTGTTAAAGCATTAATGAAAGAAAAATACTCGCTTTTTTATTTCAAAAGCTAAAAAAATTCATTTCAAAGAGCAAATAAAAGATATCGGCATAAAAAAATCACAAACATTTAATTTTTACTATGATCTGTCAATATAAATACAGAACTGAAACGAAAAAAAGATCTAGTTTTGCAACTAAATACTTGATGTCTTTTTTTTCTGTCAAAACATTATTAGTCAACTGTACAGCTCAGAGCAGCTGCCATTAAATAAACGAATGAGCGTATGTTGAATATAAAAAAATTAAATGTTTGCTTACTGCAAAAAAATAAAGATATAAAATGCTTCTTTTTTATCTTAATGCTTGGCAGCATTTTATTTGCTAACTAAATAACCTAATTAAAAAGCTGAATTTCAGCAATTCTTAATTACATTCAACACTTATTTTGGCTTTATAATGAGAATATGAAGCCAATTTTAAAAAAAAACTCTTTTATATTTTTACTTTTTTGTCACCGAATGTTTCTGCCATTTTTTCTGATATAATTGCAGTGCCATTGTTTCGATAGCTGTATGAATTCAAGGTAAAGATCCAATTCTTTATCATTTGAAAGATAGAAATTCTGCGATTCACTAACAGCAAAAAAAAGGTTAATATATCATTATTACATTGAAACATCATTTTCGAATAAATGCAATTTAATTTCAATAATCTTTCAATGTTATTATTTTTATTTTTAAAACTTTATTATTTTGGTTTCTTGTCAAGAAAGAAAAAAGAGTTTGCTGATAGAACTTGATATTATATATCCTGTGAAATAATATTGTTTAAATACAACTAATAAGGTGAAATATTAAGAAAGGATGTTGATTTTCAACAAATCTAATTTAATTTTCTAGTCTTTCAATGTCATTTCTTAATTTTAGAGAAATAATTTTAGAAACGAGGTTTTCAAGAAAAAAATTTGGTTTCTTGTCTTAAAAAGTAGAGTGTTTTGGTAGAAACAAATTGGTACCATATGTCCAATGAAACAATATTGTTGTAATACTATCAGCATGATTAAATGTAATTTACAAATAATTCAAGTTGGTTATAATATTTTAATATTTTTGTTTCAGTTTATTGTTTTGAAAGTGTAGGAAACTGTCGCATAAGAAAAATTATCCCTGTGATCCAATGAAATAATGAAGTTTTTTCTAACAATTTGTGATCAAATAAATTAAATATTAATGTAAGCATTTGTACAATTTTTTATGTATATTAACCTATATTAAAAGTCTATACAACTATATACAAGTCTATATACAAGTCTATATACCTATACAACTACCAATCTTCCATAAAACAGGATTTTATAAGGAAAGATCCCCTTTGTATCTCCCAATTCTTTTTCACAAAACGGACAAAGCAACAGTTTGGCTGACCACAAATTTTACTTCTCCTTGTACATTTCACTAAAAATAAGAAAAAAATATTTAAATAAATCACATTATCCAAATCCATCATTTGATAGGAATGTTTTTATTAAAGAAAATAGGTATATTTTCTTTCAATTTTTATTATCAACTCACTAAAGCAGCAGTCTGGCTAACCGCGATTTTTGTTGTTTTGTTGTTCATCACACTCAAATCAGTAAAAGTTACGCTGTCGAAGATAAATTTTTGCCAGTTGTTTCTGGAGTAATATTCTTCTTATTATTTTAACACTCACTGGCCGATTGGATCTCAGATAAGACTTTCACCAGACGTGTTCTTATTTGTTTCTAGTAATGTCATTTTATTAAAGATTACCTTTATATATTTCAGTTAAATATCCTACAAGAAATTTATATTTATTTTCTAATATATAATCCAGGTGTTTCAATGTGTATAGACGAATTTAAAAGTTGCAATTATAAGTGCGCAAGTAAGCTATTTAGTTAAGCGATAGCATTTATGGTAGAACAGAATATTATCGTTGTTAACAACTAATGTTTGTTAGTCATACAAAAGAAATTTATCTTGGTTAAATTACCTTTATTCTCTTTCATTTAATGAAGAAGTAATTCAACAGATGTTTTATTTCATCATCTCACTTTCCACTGCACGATGTCCTATGCTAAAAGGGCATGCTATTATCTTTTATGTCTATCTAATTTGGCAAAATCTGGAAATAAATGACGTGCTGCGAATATAAAAATTAAATGAGCTGAATTTGATCGAAAATGCCTACCAAACCATACAAGTAATCATCTCCCTGTTAACATATTAGATTGAACTGCAGCAAAACACTACAAACAAATGACAAAATATGCATGTTACTTGTAACAACGGCTTTCAATTTTAATGTATTGGTTTATTATCTTATTATTACTTATTTTCTCATGTATGAAACATATATATAGAAAACACTGCAATCTTCATAAAAACTTATCTCAAAATTCTATATAAATCTCTACGGTATTTCTTTAAGTTGATAAAATAATTTTATAAGCAAATCTAATATTTGTAAATCAAGAATGGAACAAAATTAAAAGCTCAAATTCTACTTTACTTTACAGACTTATATCAAACATGGGCTGAATATGCTTATTCTCAATGAGCAGTTGACAGCATAGAAACAGAACTAGATACGTAATGGAAATTTGATATATTATTTATTTACTAGAAACATAAGTTCGAAAAATTTTTGATTCAAATCCATTTGCTGGTTAATAACCTAGATTATTTATGTTCAGAAAAACAATGGTAAGCTCTATTTATATTTTAATGTGCATTTATTTTACCATAGTTATATAAAGGGCATATTCAAAAGATGAAATAAATTGTTTAAGTCCTTAAACTATTGCATTTAGTCATATTCTCCCAATTTAAAAATTTCATCAAATCAAATACCATATGAAAGTAAATAGTATTAACACAAATGTTGAGTAAGGTAATGAAATGGTCAAAAAATAAATTTATATACACCCCCCACCCCCATAGAAACAAATTGTTAACAATCAAAATATTTTTCTTATACTCATCTATAAGAGCAAAAAAAATCACTCTTCTATTTATACGTTTTCTGAAATATATAAAAACATACTGACTCGACCTTTTTTCCATACCTATGACAGGTGTTTGAAAGAAGTTCTTTCTGTAATTTTCAAGGGTAATATACATATTGCGAATAATTATTAAAAGAACAGAATCAGGAAAGAATAACGCAATCATTAAACTTCAAAGTACATTAAGGTTGCATATCAATTGATGTACACAAAATTTCATCAAAATAGATAATTTCGACAATTTTGATAAGTTTTATTCTTTTAACAATATTTTTTGAATTCGTCGATAAAACGAGATCATATATTGATAAAAATTCTTTAATTCCTTAGTTCAGTTGTAATGCCAGACAAAATGAACTGATAACCAAGTTATTGGTCATCATTCAGTATACTGTAATGCAAAAGGAAACCATAAAAATATAAATAAATAAATATGCAGAAAATTGCCACAGATGATGAAAGTTGCTACCATCTTGTATTAAAAAGGTTTCGTTTCATGGTTTTACAAGTGAGAGTTTTAAAAATTAACGTTTTTAGTTCTATTGAAACTTCAGAAAAGAAGGATGTAATTTAACTTTAGGAACAATCTAATTGCAAATTTCTGTACGTCGATCGCGTAAGTTGTTAATATTATTGGTCAAACAATATCCATCCATGAGCTGCACGAATGCTGCATGGACAGTTAATCCTATGAAATCCTCGCTACATTGTCAAATTTGGAATGTTAAGTTCTAAACCCTTTGTGGTCTAGCACGATGGCAATTAAAAAGGAAATCCAAAATACTAAATTTTTTGATCTTGCGATTTGTAATAGGTAAAATAAAATATCGGAAGGATGCCTGAAATCCGGAAAACGATGTTTTCACAGAGTTGCACATTGTGAATACATACAACATAAATCTATAGAATATTCAAAAGCTCTTTATTATTACATTTATCATTTTTAGAGAGCACATAGCGTGAGTAATTAATTTTATTTTCTTGCTCGGTATTTCAGTTTAAAGTTCAGTTTCTTTTTCTTTCCATATGAAGCTGAAATTCCTACAGCCGACCAAAATAAATAAAAATACTCTGTTGATACACTGTGTAAAAAATTTAGCTTTTTGATAAGATTCTGTAATTTTTTTTAAATATTTACTGACTTTAATATCTGCATTGCGGCTTAAGTCAATTCATGAATGAAGGAAAGTATGCACTCTGGATGCATTGTTTAATATTTATATTAGCAATTCTAAAATTTATAATTAAAATTAAATTTTAAAAATAGCTGAAGAAACCCGACAAATACAATATACCCTTTGCCTTTCTCCAACACATTTGTAAAGATATGACTTTGCAAATTTGTTGGAGGACAAGACAATGAGGAATTGAGCATGAACGCATTAAATTTTTATTGGAAAATATATATTTCTTTCCGAAATAAGGCTGCAAAATTTATGCGTGAAATTCGCGAACTACTCACAGCTAAACAAATAACACTATCTGCACCTGTCAAACATCTGCTTCGACCATTCGTCACGAAACTTAGTGTGCGCTTGGGAAAATAGAAAAGGCAAAATTCTCTTTGAAAAATATGACGGATATCTCATGATTAAGCCAGCACTCTCCGCCAGTTCATTAATGTGGATTTTAATGCGAGTCCTTTAAAATTTCGATTACTGGCAAAAAACATAAAAATAATAAATACTTTAGGAACCTAAAACCAAAAAACTGCGATTTTATGCAAAACATTAAACGTAATCTTTTTTCCATGTATGTATAGTGCCAAAATAATTGAGAGTACACCTTATTTTTACTTGATAAATCTGACTTCCAATAGAAATAATACATTATTGAGAAGTACAAACATGTTTTATTTTCACAAACAACAAGGATGATTTGAGGATGTATGGCTTCATTCGGGGTAGAAAATTTAATTCTTATAGATGGCATTATAAACCATATGGTTTCCTTAGATATACTAGGCAGCAATCCAAAGGAAAGTGATAAAAATTTCGGTTTAGATGGAAATTTCCTTTTCCAGTAGATCAAGAAACCCAAAAAGACTGCCCATAACGTTAACATATAGTGTCTTTTTAATTGTGAACAGCAGTTATACACACTATCACAATCCCTTGATATCAATGCCATTGAATATTATCATATATTTGAGCTATACTAGAAAAAGGGATTCAAAAACCCGAAATTAGAAACAAAACCCATTTAAAATGAGTATTGCAAGAATAATGCAGCAAACTATCTTCAGATACCACCAAAAATTGGCGGAGTTAGAACCATAACGTTTAGAGGCCATTATAAGAGACAAAAAACATGCAACTTAATAGTGACACTTTTTTTCTATGGTTTCTATGCGAGATATCGCCGAAATTTCATTGATGTACTCTCACTTTTTGAGGTAAAATTCTGAGTACGTTTATTTAAATTACTTCTTAAATTATTCATTTCAGAAGTTTTTCGTTGATTTTTAAAATTTGTTTTTCTCTAAATTTAACACTTTGCTATGTGTAAAAATAAAAACATGTTCGAACTTCTCCTTAATGTATAATTTATATTGGAAGTGGGATTTATCAAGTAAAAGTAAGGTATACTCTCAATTTTTTTTGAGCCACTGTACGCATCGTCGCTACAAAACGACTGTTGTGAAAATGGATGTTTATTATTCTTACCCAAAAACCTTTCACTTGTTACTACAGTGACGTCAGATTTATTTATTCAATTTTGCTCATTACTCTTCTTTCACATATCTTTTCTAAGCAATTAAATTCTTTTTTTGGGTGCTCTTTACCCCCTTTAAGGATTTTTGCGTCATATTTTGAATCATTTTTTAAATAAAATTTGATTTTTTCCACATGCATTGTCCCTTTTGTGACATCGTTTTTTTTTAATGAGATAGATGATTTTGAAATGTTAACTTTTTTTTCTGACTTTGGCTTGCCATCAACCTGATTTGAATCGTCTTTTAGTCTGTTATATTCTAGAACTGCTCTTGATTTTAGAGTTGAAATTAATAAATTCCAACAGATTGAACTTTATTTTGTAATTACAACATTTTTTATTTTCGAATCTTATTATTTTTTTTTTTTGCTATGTTTCACAATAAGTAGACCTTATTGTAAAATTTAGGGAATGAAAATTATAATGCGAATTGAGGTTTTAATAAATCACTTAAGATAGAATCATTTTAGTTAATTTAATTGATTATTTTCTGAATACTGAAATGAATAAAAAATTAATTGATTTAGTTCATTTTCGAAAATGTGAAGAAAAAAGTAATTTTCAAATTTTGACCATTACCTGTACAAACGCGTGTATTTCAACTGTTGTAGCAAAAAGCATCATATATTTACATTCACATCCACAAGAGTCTGGCAACTAATATTAATTGAATCATATTTACAAGGTATTTTGGACATGAAAATGGTGAATACTTTATTTTCATATGTTTTCTTAGAAATATAAAAATAATCTTGAAGAATAGTTCGTTCTTTTTCAACTGAAATTGGTGACCAACGATATCTGATATGATATAGAAGATGTATTACAAACGATGTGTTGCTTACGTGTTACAAAATGTAAAATGAAATTTTCTTTCTTGAACTAATAAAATGAATAGAAAAACTTCAATTACAAATTTATTGATTATTTTTGTCAATCATGCTTATTTAATTTTCTTATTATAATGATATATTTTCATTCTAATGCATTTAGATGGTGAAAGAAGAAAGAAACAGGCATTAGAATTTCATGAAAATGAGTTCTCAAAATATTTTTCTGTTTATAATTAAACATCTTAGTGTAAAGTTTAATATTTAGATCTTCATACATTAGAGAGAATGATCGCAAAAATTAATATTTCATGAAACAAAGTAAGAAGAAATTTTTCTCATTTGAAAGGATTTCGAATTTTTAAAAAGTTTTGAAAAACTCAGTCTCAAAATTAGTCGCCGAAACTGATTATAATTTCCAACTTAAATTTTCCTTATAAGTTATAAAATGTTATTATTAGAAGACTATCTTATTATTAGAACTGATTAAAAAAAGAGTTAATGTAGTCTTTTTAAGATTTGATATAGATTTCTTACAAGAACAATAAAAAACACCGCTATCTGTGCAGCGGTGAAAATGATAATAATAATTATAATTCTCTAAAATTATGTAATTTAACAATAAATACAGCACATAAAATATTAATTGATTACAACTTGCTTTTTCATGGAATGATTTAATTTTTCTCCTTCCTGTGTTTCATGTTGTCAGTCTTATTTACAAGTTCTTTAATTTATTGTTGTTTTCATCTCCTGATAACATATTTTCGGACTTTTTTCAAATAGGTGCTGCCATCTAGAGATCATCTGATTCATTTACCCATTTCAAATTCATTATTAAACCTTACACGATGCTCTAAAATATTGTTATGATATGCTCACAATATAATGTGACATGTAGAATATCGAACAATATTGAGAAGATAGTATGCAATATTTTGTTTTTGCAGCTGTTTATTAAAGCAAGTAATTTAGAATTTAATTTTTATTATGTTGAAATATCGCCCCTATAGATTTTCCAAATAATTTACTTTTATTTATTTACAAAGGAAAAGGGTTTAGTGGATTTTGTTTTAATTTTCCTGCTAAACATAAATACCAAAAATCATATAATAAAGAGAAAATACGAAATTAACTTCTAAAATTTCTATGTTTATAATTTTTGATATGCAACAGAAGTCTTCCTTTCTAACGACATGATATTAAAAACTTCTAGCCAATATTATTTTAATTTGCAACTTTGATGTTTTTCATATTAAATTCATTATCAGAATACTGAGATCCGAATTAAAAAAATTATATATTAATTGACAATGGCTATATATATAGATATAAATATATATATTCTTTATTATTTTCAAGAATATAAACAAGCAATTAAATTCATTGAATGTTTAATAACTGCAAAATAAATGAAGAGGCCAAGAATATGGTGCAATAATTTTAGGTTTTCCTTTAAAAAAAACTTTAAATTTCAAAAAATATTGTATTGAAATCAAAGTTTAATGTGAGCGGATTAAAAACAAACTAACTCCGATACAAATCCGTTCATCTATACTTATAATAAAGCTCAATGTGTGTGTGTTGGCGCTCTACAGGTCAGACCGTTGGACCTACAGCTACCAAATTTGGTACATGTATACCTTGAAGGTTGGGAATGTGCACCTCGGAGCCCTTTTTTCGAATTTTTAATTAGAATTTGAATTAATTAAAATTTAAGCGAAATTTCAACGTTTTTCGGCTATAACTTCCAAACATATTATTGCACAAACATGATTTTTACATCAATTTAAAGATTAAAAAATTAGCTTTCTAACTTTATCTATGTTTTAATGTATAACTTAAGCCTCTATTTTTAACGAATTTTTAAAGAAATATTTTAATTATGTTTTTAGCACGTGACTGGATAAAATAAAAGAAAAATAACGCCGGAAGTTCAAATAAAAAAACAACGATCATCGCAAATCAAATCTAAAGAAATGCAACTTTTAGCACGTGACAGGATAAAATAAAATAAATATAAAATGTGATATTTTCTTTAAAAAATGAATGCAAAGCAAAGGTTTCTACAATCGTTTGCAATATCTATATCATTAACTCAATACATTTTTCCCTTTCTCGCTCTCTTTAAAAAAACATATTTAATATTTTGGCAACATCACCAAAAAAACATTTTTAATATTTTAGAAGTGTAACCGATGGTTAAAACTGATTGATTTATAAAATTAAAGAATATTATTAGGAAAAGGTGTACTTTTAAAACTTTCCGTTCATCATCTTGAAGAAAATATTAATTTCAGCTCAATCAATTCCCGGAATTACTACAAGGCTAATGAATATATGATTTAATTGAAAATTTTAGAACGCTTTACTCATGGCGAAACAGCTGGTCGCCAAAGGCGGCTAGTAGAAAATATAATAGAACTTGGTTTACCTTTATATATATATAGATAAAAATAAATTGTTTACTGTATTTAATGAGCAGAAAAGGTTTAGCAATCAATTTTCATTCCTGAGGCAATTTTTAGCAACTTCAAGATAAAATGTGTTAATATTTATCTCTTTGGGCAGCCGAAATATTCGCAGGAAAGTTTTAATTAAGAGTTTAATTTAGCTTATTGGTATAAAATTCGAGTGATAAAGCTGCTTTATTTTCAATATGTTATTGCATTCTTTTCCGTCTAAAAGTATTTCTTATGTTATCCTTCTGAAACGTTAATGGCAGGTAAATAAGTTAATAATAATAAGAATTCTAGATCTGATACTTGAATAACAAGAATTATATTTTGATAGGAACAATTAATAAATATCTGCAATTAAAACCTAGAAATTTCTTGTATACGGATTAAAAACAAGTGTCATGATTTGTAGTTCCAATAAGAAGAATTTGGAAATATATTAAGGCTTGTAATTTTTCTATTTAATACATTTTTTCTAGTTTCAAAGATTTCTGTGTGCAGTTATGCAATTCGACATTCTTCTGTACTTAATTCAGTATAAGCTGTTAACAATTCAAACTAAAAGTATGATTTTGTATAATTTTCGCCTCAGGTTCGTTTTTATTAGGAATTTTTTCACGTACTAACGAACAATCACAACTGACATGCATTTCGAAGCATTTTGATAGCTTAACTGGGAGTATGTAAATTTTTTGCCTTTAATATTTTTCACTTGTTAACCGGCGGTCAGAATATGAAATAACTGTGAGACATAAGCTAAAAAATAAATAAATATAATATTGTATAACTGAATAAATGTTCCTAAGTTTTGAAATGCTAAACTATTGTATGTTGTGTATAAAAAAGCCGTTATTCTGACTCTTTTTCAATTAATACTATCGAAATATTGGGAAATTCACGAAACCCATGATGAACCCGCAAACAACTACATAACTGATACTGAATCTCGTTATCATGATGTCATGATACTAAATCTCATGATATTGCAGTTCTCTATCTGACAAGAAATTATCTCACAGTGAAACTTTATTACTAGTGAGATTTGATAGCTGTAAAAAATATTGTAATTGCCAGTGTAGATCATCACTACCCCACCATCAAATCTTACACTTTCGTACACGAACGCAGAATTGTTTCTAGTGCAATGTTCCCTTCATATGAAAAGGTGTCTATTAACAGGATGAAGAGAAAACATTATTAGTCAGAGAATAGAATATTTCGCCATTTTTTCTCCTCCATTTTACCTGCTCCGTAAGCTCCCTGAGGGCATAATGATGTCTTGCTGTTAATGTGACACACACCATTGATCAGAGAGCTATAGATCTCTAAGGTGAAGGTCGTTTTGGATAGTTTGTGTCAAACTGTGGTGCCAGTAGCCGAGTGAAAGTGTTGAAGAAGAATTACATTCATCTTTCATCTCTGCACCGTACCGTTAAGCAGATATGTTCATTGGTCGTGGTTGCACATCTATACCCTTGTCCTGATCTTCGGCTATCATTTCTAATCTCTCTAGAAAGTGGTTCCAAATCTGGGAAACCACACATCGTGTAACTCCAAAGGCTTCTGCTTCTTTGGCTTCTGTTTAGCCCCCTTTGAAGTGACCAACAACTCTCCAAGCTTCTAATTTGGTTAAATGACTTCGTTAAAGTTTCGTATTCATCGTAACAATACGTTTTCTGAATGTCGATCACACTTTCCGTTTTGTCTTACATTAAGTTGAAAGTCAAGTCAAATTCTCTGCATCTAAAGCGTCGTTTTCGACGTCAAACTCAAAATATGAGCACTGTGAAATTTAATGAGCATTGTAAAACTTATGCAAAATTTATAAATACATTAAAATGATGTTTATAACTATGTATGAACATAAAATTCATCGACAAAGACGAACAAGTATTTGCTAATAATTTGTAATTAAATATCTAAGAAAATAATTATCAATCAATTTTAAAATAGTCATTTCTATTAGAGGCATTATAATATTATATATCAACTCAGTTATTATAAATATATGAAATTAATAATTATTTGATTAGCTCAGCTGTATTTATTTACCGTATTGAATTCATTCAAGAAAAAAGAATTACCCTGAAAACAATAAAAATTTCTGTTTGTAAATTTTTCACATATTGCTCAAACATTTTACGAAATATTTTTTTTATTTTTAAATCAATATTGATTTCCTTTTTCATCTTTAATACATGAGAAATCTTCAACATTATTTACTACGATAAAATTCATTTTTGTCTGAAGCTGAATACAAAGGAATTCAATTATTTACCTTTAACCTCAAGTATTCCCTTTTTGCAAATGCTTTGGAATAACCTTGTAATTTGTGGCACACCAAAATGTACAAACGGAAATTTCTACAGATCGGTTATAACAATTAAATTTCCATGTTAAAATAATCTCGGAACACATAGCAACCTAATGCAAATGAAGGGTTTATTTTCACTGTATTCAAAGAAAACATGGATCTTATCCATTTTAATTAATTATTTTTTAAAGATTCTTCATTTAAAAAGTTGTTTCAATTAAAAAAAGCACTTTCTGAATAATTGAAACAAGTAAACAATTGGTTTTATCTTTTAACTGATGACATTTTTTCAAAATGTGTTCAGCAATTATTAATACTTGTCTATTCAAACCAATTGGATAATTTCTCCTAAATCCTTCTCGCATAAAAATGATATCCCCCATATGAGATGACAAATCTCCTTTAGTAGATCTGGACAGAAATTGTAAATCAATATTTTAGATAATAAACTTCTGGGGAAATATTATTTATCTAGCTCTTTACATTTTGTTTTTATCATGTTCACATTCACTCGGTCATTTTGTGAATGAAAAAGATTGAAAATTAAATAAAATTGGGAAAACTACAAGAAAAATGTAACCAAATTTAACTCAAATTCCATCCAGAGTAAGCTGTTTAAACTTTTGAAATTATAATAATAATAGAATATTTACATTAAGTCAAGAAAAAAGAAGCTGGGGGAAAACTAGCCTAATACAGTATTTTTCTGGAGGCGTCAGGTTATATAAGAAATAACTGATGAAGCAATTTATTATCAAATCCGATTTTAATAATCATGAAGGCAACCTAAGAAACAGAAATACTTATGCTCAAATGAAAGCCCTTTGAAAAACATGGGTTAGTATAAAAGTATTTCAAAATTACAAAATGTCCATATGTCACTTTGAGTTTCGAGAATGGAAATATATAACGTACAATCAACATGAGGTAGGCAACAAATTAGAATGAAGAAGGAAACCTTTTGGGATATGAACAGTGTGTCATGGGAAAATGTTTCCGCAAGTGGAATTCACTAACGACATTCTAGTGACGGCTAATCCAGGAGAGCTTCAGAGCTGCAGCACCATTTGAAACTACATATTTTTTTCATTTTTATAATTCTGATTTAATAAAATAATAATTAAAATAATAATGTAAGCTAAAAAAAAACAGAATTTAAGTTTATAATTGAGAACTATACAAATTGGGGCTCCCCGTAAACCAGCCCGAGAAAATTCCCTCACACGCTATAACGGAATCCTGCAATTTAAAATTTCTGCTATTGCCACAATGTTTGAACCAATTTGGTCACAAAGCAAGAACGGGTGCTCATTTTCATCTCCCCCCTCTCTTTATGCAACACATATAATACAACATGTTACACAATATCCTGTGGTATTATACTATTCAATATTTGACAATATTATACAGTATTGGGAGCCTATTTGAACCGATCTGAACATCAAGCAAGATTGGTTATGTTCACATTTCATTCTTTTCCTTATGTAAAATAGGTAATACAACATGTTACACAAAAGGGTGTGATATTATATTATACAATATTAGAAAATATTATACAATATTGCGTGTATTGATTAGTACATTAAATACTGTATATGTGTTTGCCATTAGAGAAAGTTCACATTGTTCTCTTCATTTGCTTTTTTATCACTTTTTTATGTTAACTAATATTTGACACAGATTTAGCTATGGGGCATCAAATGTATATTGAAAATGGTGAATTGTTTTAATTAGTTCATAAACATTAATGCACATTTTTTCTCTTTTAAAAGAATTCTTTCCCTCTAATCGAAAACGGTACGTCTATAACTTCCTTAAATATAATTATAATTAAACTGCTTGAGTTATTTAGAGTTAAAACTACTTTTTAATAAAAAAAAACTTTATCTTAATTATGTTTTCGTTTTAAATAGTTTTTATAATTATTCTCGATTTTGAACTGATGAGCCGCATTATTGCACCAGGCAATATTTCTTTCCTTTACCTTTTCCTTATTATTTCAATATTTGTGATCATGTTTTGTGATACTATTATGTTTATTAATATGATTTACATATTAATATATACTAATTATCATATTAATAATAATTTATATGGTTATTACTGTTCAATTATTTGCCCTATTTTTAGTGGAAGTATATGAAAGATTTCAAAAACTTAATCTTCGTAAAATTGGAAAATATGCACTAAATCTGATTGGGATTCTACAAGCAGCTTTTTAATACAAAAATGTATAACTACTTTCTTTTTAATTGTGACTACTTTACATATGTTCTAAATTGCTTGAGGTCTTGCATATGTTCACTCTTCATAAATACAATAACAATTATTATTCATTAATCAAAAAATACAAAAAAAATTTCAATACAGATATAGTTATTCATTTATTTATTGCAATAACATTAACGATTTTTACAATAAAAGAATACAAGAATTTTTCCAATATCACAAATTAATGATGCCAGCAATTGTAAGTTCCATGTCTTCACCTTGTTCTTTATAACAATCCTCATTTTTAAGAATTTTATCTGTACATTCTTTAGTTGGGAAATTCCAAGGCTGTACTTCTGCAGAGCCAAAAACACAAAATATTATTCCAGAGCTCATGATGATTCCAATGCAGATAAAAAAGATTTTATTCCATTCTTCTAAAGTTTGCTATGAAGATAAATAAAGAGTAGATCAGTCACAAACTAAATTGGTATAATAGAATCATATTAAAAAGTTTCTCTTTCCTATTAGTTCTGTTTTATCTTTATCTTTTTTATTCTTTAGCGATGGTATTTTTAATTGCCTTCTATCTTTATATGTTCAATTTTATTTAGATAACATTTTCCTTTTTAAGTTTGTCTATAAAGTTGCCTCACTTGCCCGATTTTATACACATATACGCATACATAATAATCCTTTTCTATAACCAACTGTTATATATATATTTTTACTCCTCACGTGCTGAAAATGTCATATAGCGCCATCTTGTAAATATTTGTGGTACTTGCAGTGTTACCATAGGATTATTACTAACTGCTACATCAAAAGTTTGTAAGATGTGCTGATGAATGTGAGATGAGGTGAGATTAAAATATTCGTATGTAATTAATATGCGATTCTATCTAAATAATAAATAATAATAAATCATTTGTTTTTTGAAACCACTTAATACTGGTAATTTATATTGTAATAATTTAATACTCTTCTAGTCGATCCTTTCAGTTATATTAATTTCAATTGATAGTACAGAAATAAGTGAGCAGAAGAGCGGCATTTATATGATTTTGGTAAGATGTTTTTCAAATTAGCAGTAAATTTAATGCAATTCCTTACAGAGCGCTCTATTAAGCAGAGTATGGACAAGAATATATACGCGGGAATGGTGAATATATACTATAGAGAGAAAAATCATAAAGTCATTCCAGAAAGTTTGCTAGTATAAATAATAATTTAAAATTTTAAGGGCATGCGTTGTTATAAGTAAATAGAACTCATTTTATAGCACCTGCGAAATCCATTTGCAACCATTATATTGATTAGGCTGAACAAGTAATTCTTTATTTCAGGGTTTATATAATTAATGATATATCCTTTCTAACAGGCAAAATGCCTTATACTACATATATTGCTTTGAGCTAAAGTATGGAAATTGTTAATGTCATTAGCCACTTCATATTCCCGATCTCAACTGCACTCTCTTCATCATCGCTTACTGCTACCTCAAAAGGCTATTTCTGATTAAAAGCTCAATAGTAAAATTTGCATGTCTTTATTGTCAAAGGATACCAATCAATTGACGACAAATACTTTATTGCATTGCTAATACTTTTACATTCTGTATTTTTTATTTCTATCTTGTATTTCTTAATTGAATCAGTTTAATTAGGAAAATGTGATATTAAGGAAAACATATAAGGGAATCTAAACTGCTCAAAGAATCTAAAAATTCTATGATGCAACTACATGTCTGCAAACTTTAGTCTTCTGCCTCTATTATCAAAGCAATCAATGCAACTTACTTTGTCCCAATTGTTTCCGAATCTAAAAACTTTTTTGGTGATTGCTTTAAATAGGAAGAGAAAATAATTAAAAAGGAGAGAAGTTGCTTTGAATGTTTTGAGAATTTTAAGAAATGTTTTAACACGAAAACCTCCCTTTTTATGTATTATTCACTAAGGTTCAACTTCCATATTTGTTTTCCGTAATACTTTTACTGTGCGAAAGAAAGATAAAATGCGTATAAAAATATGATACTATTTGCTCAGTTGAATAAAAACAAAATCGGCTCTAGTTGCTGGAGTTTTTAATGAATAAATATTTATTACCTTTTCATTTGTTATAATGCCAACTAAAACAGGAAATAGGCATCCTATTAAATGTGCAATGGTGTATGATATCCCCAAGACAGTGCCTGAATAAAAAAAAGATATATAGTCATTGTAAAACGTTAAAATTTCCCTTTTCATTACGAAACAAAGAAAATATTATACAGATTTCATATAAATTGATCTAAATGTATAGTTACAACCATCTAAACGATATAATTATGTATTCATTACAAAATGAATGATGGATATCACTATGAATGAAAAATAGATATAATCATGAATAAAATTAGATATCATTATTAAGCTCTGGAGAATAAATTTTGTTTATTTTTAAGTACTATTTTTTAATTTAAACAGAGAATAAAAATAGCACGTGAAAAAAAGTTATTGTTTGCATACATTTTGTTTAATTTATTGCACTAAATGAAATATTGTTGATTTGGAATCATCATCAGAAACATTTATTTTTGAGCATATATGATCACGAAAATATTTAACTGAATTATTTTATAAAATATTTAACTAAGTTATTTTATAGTTATTGTTTATAATTTATTCTAAATGCAATATATTTATTTTAATTGTTATAACTAATTGCCATATTTATCCAATATTTCTCACTCTCTAAATAAGTATAATTTAACTACAAAATTATTCAAAAATATTAATAAATATTTGTTTCTTGTGAACGAAAATAGAGGGAAACACATACGATACTTTTTGTCCGTTCTTTTGTATTCATATAATCCCGGTAGAAGTGACACTATTTTTCATTTATTCAAAAATGGTTACGCCTAGGTAAAATTAGTATCATGTGTTGCAGATTTAAAACATTTATTTCTTGTGAATGACAATAGATGGGGACACATATCATCTTTGTCCTTTTTTTTGTATTCAGGTAATCCCGGTAGAAGTGACGATATTTTTCATTTATGAGAGAATGACCACGCCTCGGTAAATTATTATCAGGTGCTGCAGTATTATGTATCAATCAATTATTGCTCTGTAGAATAAATCTCAATGACGAATCAAAGCGATTGATAGATAGTTGGTGCGTGAATAAAACTTGCTGATGGAACAAGTAATTCACAAATAATGGTTGCATCTACAAAGGGAAACCCATTAGCCATTCTGGTGAGCCAAGTGAAAATATTGAGCGTATCCAAAATGCTCTTAATCGTGACCATAAATCCACAAAATAGTAAGCAAAGAGCTAATAAATGAAGAATTAATGTACTTACAATCTTTGCTTGCTACTTTTTACTACCTGAATTAAACTAGTAAAATAGTTTAATTAAAAATTGAAGAGTTTCACTTCCGACATAAACTGGACTTTCAATTCAACTCTTGCATAATAAATAAAACTCACATTAAACACAAGAAATAAAATTTTGGACATTTCTCTAAAAATGATGTATCACATCTGTTTCTTAATATATTGCGTTCATCGAGCTAAACAACTTAATTTCGCCCTTTCTATTTGAATAACTTTGTATGTTTCAGACCAACAAAGATTATTTGGAGAATGAAAGACTATCGTGGAAGAGTTATTAATTTAAAAACGAAAAACTCTGTTATATAACGTCCCGCTTGAAAGCAACACTAGAACCCTTCTCATAATTTTGAATCGCTATCAAATTACGAGGGCAAAGCCTGTGCTGAATTTCCTCTAAGTTACATCTCCATGCTTCCTGATCATACCAGGGGGAGGGCGTTTGAATCCAGTGGAGTCCGGCATGCACCAAACACGCTGTCATGACGACTCTTCAGTGAAATCGGTTCTAGACACTCTGATTCTAAAGCCAATCGCTTTCTATCAAGCCACTCCGGCCTCTTAAAACCTCACATAGAAATAAAATACTTTAAAGAGAACTCTTCTGCTATTCTTAAAAAGAACTTTCCTTCTATTAGAAAAAGGATTTTTGCTAATTTTTCTTTAACAAGTTTTAGTGCATTTTTTGATCATTATCTCTACCAATATTGAGAGGTTCCAAAAACCAGTTCAGCAAAGCTACGGTGAACTAGGTACATGAGATGTCAAGATATCATTGAGAAAAAATTTTGCACTTTCATCTGATGTTATTGTACTCTTTGTCAGAGAAGCTTGAGTAGATGAGTTTGGGAAATAAGAAAGGCTTTCTGAGAGTTATCTAAGGATGTCTGAGCATACTCTTTTTTAATAGTCATCAGCCAAGCGGTTTCCTCTTTCATATATTTATCATTTAAAGAAACAGGCTGTTATTGCAATTTTGTTGCTGGGAATGGGGAGATAATTTTTCGTATCTTTGAAAGAGAAATTCGAGCGTTCAAGCTCTTTAAGATAACTGATCTTGGGAAGAAATAAATTTAGGAATGAGAAGGTTAAAACGAGATTTCAAATAAAATTGACTAAGACAATTCAATACAATTTACTTTTTAAAAATATAATTGAAGTCCTACAATTTGAGTACAGTTCAAAACATTTTTCGATATTCCGATATGAACATATCGTTACAAAATTATTATGCATTTTATTTAAAATGGGATGTTTAATGTATGCGTATAAAGAAGTAATAATTCAAAAAAGTCGAAAAATTGGAAAAACTTTGATAGTATAAATCTGAAAATTATAATGAATTTGAAAAAGATGAAGAAAAGAATATTCTGGCTTCTTCATAAATGTAGAAGCTAATACATTCAATACTGCAATAATAATGGGTTTTAGGAAGGATGGCAGCACAACTGTGCCATAATTATACAGTGCAATAGCATTTGTAAATGCAATATAATCCGACATTTTGTGCTGATAGGAAAGAAGTGTTTACTTGTATATTATTCTTTACAAGGCAGACAGAGAGCTAGACACTAGCAGGATGATAGATGGTTAGGATAATATACTTTTTAAACCAGTTTGCTTTTAAAGCTTTTTCTTTTGTCTTAAATTTAATGCGCCATATTCAATAAATACTGGTTATATTTTGTAGACAATGACTTAGATATAAACTATATTTAGCTTAACCGATAAGTACCAATACTAAGATTCACATCCATCCAAACTGAAATAAACCAAGAGATATGATTTGGAGATCTAAGTGCGTACTTGGCAGCAGCAGCAAATAGCATTTAATTTTCAAATTGTAACTGGTATATAATTAACATGGGCACACTTTAATTATTTTAACAGTTGTTGTAGTCGCTATTGGTTTAGCAAATGTAAATGATGTCTTCCGTATTTCTATATTGCTTTAGGCTCTCAGTATATTTCACTTTAAAAATGGCATAGATGGATTAATGTTTATCTACATGTTGATCCTTAAAACTATTATTTAGGACATCTATGCTTCCTTTCTTTAGATTGCTACGCCAGTGTCTTCAAATCTACCTAGGGCTTGCAGTAAATAATTTATTAATGTTTCCAACTTCATTAGCTTTTGAAAAATATTTACCTTCCTTTCTTCCTATCACTACGCCACTATCTGCAAATATTTTTCTATACTTGTGCAGTAATTTATTCATTAATATTTCCATCTTCAATGTACATTCCTTTCTTCCCATCGTTACGCTACTGTCTTGGAATTTTTTTCTATGAAAACTGTGCGGTAATTCATTCATTAATACTTCCAATTTCATTGGCATATGAGACTACTATACCTTCCTTCTTTCAGAAAGTTTGGAAGTCTTTTCCCTACACATGCCGTGCCGTGATTCATTCATTAATATTTCCAAATTTATTGACTTGTCTGGGGCATCTACGCCTTCCTCTCTTCAGATCGCTGCGCTACTGTCTAGAAATCGTGTTTTATACATGACATGCCCAACTGTCTTTTTTTATACATGTGATATTAAGGAATATAATTCATTCACTAATATTTCCAACCCAATTACAGGTGGAAATATTAATGAATGAATTACATATTAATGAAAGAACTAGTATCCCGTGTCATTATTCTCTAATAATATCTTCGAGAAACAGGTCCTATCCTAAGATGCTCAGCAAGACAATAATCTTTTTCTTCACTTGTCTTTCCGTTTCCAGATGCAATTTCCGATTAAAAATTTATACATCATTGTCTGAAACCTTAATACATAAAATTAGGTCATGATTTGATATTTTACTAAATATGTCTTAATACTTAAGTTATAGGTAGGTATTTTATAAATTATTACGTTACTTATTTATGCACATAGTAAGAAATAAATCTAAAGCATTACAAGTAATGGATATGAAACATTTTCTTAAAGTAATCGCTCAAAATACCTGCAAAATTGGGTGACATATCAAACGGAGCAATCACACTTCCACTAAACGAGAGTCCCACGAAGCTCATTGCAGCTATTGAAAGAATAGTACTCATTGATCTGTGACATCCTGCGTAATATACTCCCAATATACAAACTGAATAACCTATACAGACTTTAAAAGAAATAAAGATATATTTTTAACGACATTATTTAAGCAGATTTTAAATCAAATAATTATACTTAATAATTGCATTATTTATGTATCTTGTGGCATTCCAAGTACTTTTGGGTGATCAAGTGCTTGTCATTTATTGGGGAGAAAAACGGTTTAGTTTTCAGAGAATTAAACAGATTTTAGAGAAAAGTGTGCATTTCATTAGTGAATTATTTAAACATATTTCCAAATTTGAGCAAAACTTCTAGGGACAAAGGATAATTTCAAAAATAAATTATTTAAGCAGAAACAGTACTAAAAGTTGTTGCTTCTTATGGAACTTGTCACAGAAAAGCCTGTTCATAAAATCAGCGATTTTAAGCCGAGAGAGTGTCTCTTGTTTTCAATAGCGTCCTCTAGGACCAAGAGTAGATGTTAGCTACACATGAGAAACAACCCTTTTTAAGGGCTGAACTTCAATCTTGAATTTCATTCACTCAACCTCAGGAAGATTTCACACACACACACACATTCGCTTGCCCAACCCCCATTTACAGGGGGAGATCTTTCACGCACCTCCTAGACAGAGCACAGAGGAAGAACAGACATGCCCGAACCAGGACTCAAACCCAGGACTCCCAAATCTCTTGGTAAACGCGCTACTTCTAAGGCAAAATGCCTGCATTAAATGTTCTTTCAGAAACATTTATATAAAATACAAAAACTATTTCACATTTTTATCACGTTTAGAACCATGGTAAGAAGATATGTTTTATCTGTTTTATTATTTTACCTACTTGATTTAAATTTATTTTATAACATAAATGTTTGATTGAATAAGTAAACACCATTGAATAAATTATTCAAAGTTAAATATATCCTAAAAGTAACCTTAAATTGATCTGCAGTAAGGAGAGTTAAACATCTTAAAAAAGAATTACAAACTTTCTTATGTTATTAAACAGATTGAAAAATTTAAGATTTGATATATTTTTTGTACGGGACACAAACTCACAATATTGGTATTTTTGTAAAAATTAAAAAAAAAAATAGTGATGGTTTAAGAAATATGGCGACGCACAGGATGAAATTTTCCGAAAATGTTTGAAAATAGTTATATGCATGAATATTTGAATAAGAAAGATTAAAAACATCTATGAATGCAAAATTAATCAGTTAAGTTGCAACTTTAAAATTTTTTTTTTAAAATTTTTTTTTAAACCAAAATGAGGTATAAAGCAAAATTCTTCTAGTTTAGGGGGTGGGGAGGTTAAAATTATTTGCTTATTTTTTCATATGATTTATGGGCTATATAATTTACTTCCTGAAATAAGGAATAAGCTGTGTTTCTATCCATTCGTTCAATATTGGGTTCAAATGATAAATTACACGAAATAAATTGTAAAACAGGATAACTACAATAAAATATTTCTAAGTGAAAAGAATTATCATTATCTAGTTCAGAAACTATTGTACATATTTAAGAATTATTATACTAGATTTGAATAAAAGATATGCATCATATTTTAATTTATGGCGGGTTTTTTTTTTTTTTTTTTTTTTTGTAAGAATTTCTATTTGAAGAAATGAGACCTAAAGATGCAAAATAGCCTTAAAATACAAATTTAAAAATGTGTGTAAATTAAAAAAAAGATTTAGAAATAAAACTCTAATGGATTTATTTTTAAAAAAGCTATTCAAACATTAAGAATATTAAATTTAAAAAATCCTAATTTCATTAAAAAAATCGACTTTCTAACACAGTCCCCTACTTAAACAGCTTATTTATAAGTCGATCAAAACAAAAACAAAAATTAAAACTCATTATAGTAACATTTATTTTAGTGATTTTTAACTAGCATTCTAATCTAATTATGAATATACAAATTAATTGCAAAAAAGTAGCTGATATGTATCACTATAACATAATATTCTCATATATATTGAAAAATGAATAAAAAAGAGAAATAATTACATAGAAAATTGCTTCCTTTGCGAACTTTGTTGATTCCAACGTAATTGTGCGTGATCAACCATTTACTTATCCAACTTCCTAAATAAGCCAGCACCATTTGAAAAAGAAATGGAACTGAAGTAAAATATCCATTCTAAAAGTAGAATATAAGAATTATCACTTATAACGTTTCTGACAAGAAAATACGAATATACTTCAATATTCATTTTATCGTATTATTGGAAAGGTCAAAGCAAAAAAAAAAAAACCCTAAATACAAATTCTTTATATTTAAATTTTAGAAGTAACGTTGAAGAAATATGGTTCTACCAATTTTTGGAGTGAATTTATTTTAGTATGAATGCACTGACAGCAGATAAATTCACTCTCATAATATTGATAATAATAGAATGCTTGAATAGCGAGATAGCTTTATGATTCAACAATAAACTGGGATTCAGTCATGTGATATTTCCCTTCATTGGAAAGTGGTTGGGGGGAGGGGGTTGAATTACTTCTCACCACTGTTATGTTAACAAAGACAACAAGAATCTTCTTTATATCTAAATTTCTCATTTATGAACTCACGTTACCCTTCGATGCTAGGCATTTATACACTTTCTAACAATAAGTAATTTGACATCTGTTATGAAAGAGATAAACACAATTTATTCATTTTCAATAGTTGGTAGAGCCTCCATCTGACGCAATTATAGCGTTAATCCCCAAGGGCATGCTTTTCACAAGTGCTTGAATGATGGACAGTTTCTTCCTCTATGTATGGAGTAGAAAATTCTTCCACTGATTTTGGATAGTCGCTTCACCCTTGAAACCTTCAGAGGTTTTCTTTAGGATTCAAGTTTTTACTCTGGAAAGGCCAGTACAATCATTTCGCCCCATTATATTCATGACAATTTATGGTGGACCACCGCCAAATTTTACTGTAGGCATAAAACATTCTAGTAAAAGATATTTTTCATGCATCCGTCAAACTCAGACTCTGCCATCTGACTTGTAGAGACTGATCTTTGATTCATCACCCCAGAGGACATGTTTCCAGAGATCTATGGTTCAATTCCGAAGTGTCTTGCAGCGTAGTCAGAGTCATAATCTCAGTCTTATGGGGAGAAACACAACCATGGAAACAAATGTGCTAGCTTTGCACATTTGTTTTATACTGATTGATTGAAAGAATAGTTTTGATTTCTTGTTGGAACTCCGGGAGTATTTAAGTCCTCGATTTGGTTAGATGTTTATGAATTTCTTTAGACAGCATTCTTCGGTCTCTATCTCTTAGTTTCTTGAGCCTGCCGAGTTGAGGCACATTCCAACAAACTATCACCTTCCACTTCTTAATCACAAAAGTCACTGTAGATTTTAGAATGCATAACTAACGATATGATCTTCAAGTATCGACCTTTCTATTATATTCAACAATTACATCTTTCTCGAAGTCAGACAGCTCTGATTTTGTTTAAACATTTTGCATGCTATTAATGCCATCGTTGTTTCCTACACAATATGTAAACACAGAAAGCAGGACGTAGATCATATATGGATCGAAAATATTCTTATTTTTCAGGAATATCCAAATACTTATTGATATATAGTATTAAGTATATATGTTATTAAAGATCATGTCATAATTATCCCTCTCATTCATATTTTCATATTTTTTGTTCTCTCCCATTCATATTTTCTGCCCTAACTCTCAGAAAATATGAATGATCATCAGCATAGCAGCAATATATTGACCATTAAGATCGATTCCTAAGGATTATTATCAGAAGAGTGTTTAGTAGTAGAAGCTATGATTCATCAAGAAAGAAAAATTACACTGTTCCACAATCTTAGTATACTCATCCGGGAAGTGGCAGCCAAACACCATTCGGTAAAAATATCATTTCAATATCTAAAGAGCGAATTGGGGAATTATATATAAACGAATGGTGGACCAACATTAAAAAAATTTTTGTCAGATAATCGCAACTTTGAATGTTTTCCAAAAATGTCTAAACAATCGATGTATTTTAAAAGCATTTTTAATAACTTAAAAACAAAACTTTTTTACTTTCAATGCTCTGTGCACAAGATAAATTTAAATTTTACTTTTGATGCTTACGAATTAACATTCAAACAGATTACAAACTATGAATTGATAAAGATACTTACTTCTTCAATAGAAAAATTAAGAATAGTTCCTAAAAAGATTGTCTGAATTGAAAGAAAATGAGATGTTGCCCAAAATACAGCAATTAGGCCAAAGATCGCTGCATAAATTGGTCCTGATGTGAGAATACTTTTCCATGGCGTAGGTGGTCTCTAGCAAAAAAATAATTGTTATGTATAAAGAAAATACAAATATGTGTAATAAAATATAAATTCGTTATTCTTTTTATGTATTTGAGAAATAACTAAAAATGACTCACTTTTAGAGATAAATCCGATTCTTGATCATTTAAAATAAAGGTTAATTCTGCATCACTTATTTGAGGATGACACTTAGGGGACTCAAACACGAAAAAGTGAAAACAAAGACATAAAAATAGACCTAAAGCTCCTATAAATAACAATTAAAAGTATGACAATCATAAAATGCTGATTATAAGCAAATATTTGCATTTAAAAAGGATTTCGCTGTATGAAAAATAAACCTATTTGAGAAAAAGGCATCGAAATTAGATCATGTAATTGGATTTTCGCTTATGTTTGGTTTACTTCCAGGTCAATGGTAAGTTTATGTAATGAATTATATGTCTGTAAAAACCTGATGATGAATCCTTTCATTGTTAAGAATTCTCGTGCCTTAGAATATTATTGAGCTTTAAGGGATTAACATTTTAATGTTTTTTATATCATACCCAATACATTTTCTTTCATTAATCTGTGTTTGAGAAAAAAGTATGGGATTTTCTACACAATAGTTTGCCCATTCAGAAGCCAATACTACTATATATCTAAAAAACGGAACTTTACACATATAAAAGGCTTTCTTCCATTTTTTATTTTAACTGTGCAGATTATTTATTATAGAATATTAAATGGATAATTTTTGTTAATACTCACCATAGATATAATATACAGAAGGCCATCCACCAAAGAGGGATGAAGAACATAAAACACCAGATAGCAAACCGCTTATTAAACCCCCAAATGAATAACCTGACAAAATTAACGAACTCAGGAATCCCCTTTCGTTTTTTGGAAACCAGTTTGTGGAAAGCACAGATTGTGAGGCAGGCAATAAACCCTATAAATGTAAAAGACTAATTTGCAGCAAAAAAATATATCTATGAAATGAATTATTATCTAAAAATAACCTTTAATTAAGCAAGAGTAATTTCTCATATTACTTAGGCATGTAAGGCAATGTCGTCAAATCATTCATCAACGACTTATCTCATTTTTCCCGAGTTTCATATATAATTGAAAATCTTCATTATGAGTATCAAAATCTGGATATCATTCTCTCATGGCATAAACAATGCAACGAAATCACCTAGAAATACTTTAGCAACATTTTGTGAATTAAAAAAAAACTTCACTAATGAATCATTTTGTATATTCAGTCACAGCAATCGATGATTAAAGCAGTGCTATTAAAAGTTAATCTAGGCAAATAAGAAAATGTGATGCAATTCGGAGAGTCGTAGTGCTAAATACGAAATATATAATAGTTAAGCTTATAAGGGATTTATATTATTAAACCAGGCCATATCTCAAATAATATTTGAATATTATAATATAAACTGTAGAAATTCTACAAAATTTCTCAATAATTGAATTATACCGATAGAAACATAGCAGAAAAAAAGAAAAAAAATTGGAAACACAAAAGGTATGAATGTTGCTTTTGAATACAAAAGATTGAATTGAAAATTCCAAGCAAATTCAATTCTTTATTTCCTTTTAAAGATAAATGAGTATTAAAATCCTTAATATGTCCTTAAAAAATTATTCCTTCATTTGCAAAACCTGAATTAATAATTTAATCACTACTTAATTACAAATATACCCAACTAACAGATGCTCATTTTCATCAAAAGAATAACGAGAGAGAAAATATATTATGGAAGAAATTTCAAATAGTTACAAAATAAGCAATTTCTTTCATCAAAACCTCACTAATAATATGTTTCTGCTTAACCTCTATCACTATAATATACCAAGAAAACAGCATAAAAATAATTGTTGAAGTGCGCATAATATATATTCGGCAAAATGACTGATTCCCCCAATTCAAAATTATCTGTGACGCTTATATATAATTTAATTTTTGGCGTCTCCTATAACCTAACGATGAATTATTCGATAAAAGTTGTTTATAAAGGAAATCCGACTTCGTCTTTTAGTTTCATCGTCACGTATTAATCGCCAGAGTGCACATATGAAGTTTACTTCTACTTACAGAATAATCTGTAAAGCTTGATAATTTGTAATATCAGCTATTGGCAGAAAAAAAATTGGCACTTGATCGAAAATGCGAAGTGACCTAGTGGCCACGGGAGGTGGGAAGGTGTTTACAATAACCTTGATCTTGGCATTAATCCTAAGAGATACCAAGGTAACAAAATAATGTTATTTATGGTATTTTGTAATCTATGTTTTTTCCAACATTATATACCTAAATTCACTAAATGACAAGATGATGTAAAAAAAAATAAAAAGCATATAGTTCCTACAGGAATCGCTAAGAGAGTAAATTAATCACTAAAACGAGACAGCGGACATTGCATATCGTTATGTTATGGCGGATATCTTACAAAATATAGATATAGTAAGATTTCCAAGTATATTCAGTAAAAGCATTGTTAAAACTAGATATGGATCGATCAAACTATTTCTTTCAGATTTAACCAAATGAAGATAATTAAATGACTAAGGACAATTCTGCTCTTTGTTATATTTTTAGCTCCACTCCATTCTAGTATGAAGCCATAAAGCCATTAGTTTTCAAAGTCACACCTGCCAGTTATGCACATTCGAAAATGTTTTATCCATGAAACAACAAGGGGTGAAAAATTAAGCTGTTGCTTCGGATGATACAGTTTGTCAATTTTCCTAGAAATAAAATGTTGCATTAACACCATTCTCTTAAGTTCAAGTGTTATTTGTCTTAGTATGTAGACATAATCTCTATGTAAATTAGTGAATTATTACTCTAAACCAATCCGCATTCTTACGTACATATAATGCATCTGAATATGTTTGATATATCTTTAAAATTTGTCCAAATCAAGTAAACTCTCTCTCTCTCTCT